>JAODAL010037871.1:0-39887 GCA_025379985.1 Phyllomedusa bahiana | reverse complement strand
ACTACTGGGGGGGTTAGTAATTTTAGTCTAAGAATTGTCCCATTTAGGTTTTCAATGCCAAGGTTGTAAATGCATCTCTCTTCCATTTCTTCTTCACTTATCATTCCTCTTTGCAAATCTTTCCATCTCTGAAAAGTTTCTTCACGTTCGCAAATACATAAAATGTCAGTCATGCCTGTAAGTTCCTGGAAAAATGCACGAAATACTTCATTCATTGGGTCTAGAGGATCTTCAACAGTAGAAAGTAGTAAGAATACAACAAGAAACTTCCCTGGCTCCATTATGTCTTTTCTGCAAAAAAAAAGAAACCAATTTTCTGACATCAGCCGCTTTTTTCTTTCCCACCTATACTAGGGTTTGGTTTTGCCACTAAAAGATAAAGTTACCATTACGAAACCAATGGTGTTGAATGTTTAGTTCTTCAATATTTTCCTGTGTGAAATTTTCCATTTTCTGGTCGTGAGGGAATGTAGTTTTTGGTTTCCTCTTTTTTTGGTGACTTTACAAAAGCATTCGTGCGGACGGATAAAAAATAAAAAACGCAAACCAGTCTAATTCCTAAAATAAAGCGTAAATGTTTTAATGGTTCAGGCTTTTATTGCAACTAAAAGTCCCTTTTTTAATAGCGACCCAATGACCCTCGGTTTCCATTTAGTAACTTGAAAATTTTGAGCTTCTATTTGGTTACCAGTTCGCTTTTTTTTTTATATTTCTGTTTTTTTTCTATCTTACCCCTGGGTTTTTCAAATTAAAACCCTCTTGAATTTTTGTACTTTTGCGAAAAAACTATGGGCTTCCCCCCATTTTAAAGAAAAATATTTGTCTTTACTCTTCCTCCACTTTTTGTCTTCCTCTGTGTATATATACTGAAATGTGTTAAACATTTGTGACTTGCAATAAGCATATTCAGGAACCACTCCCCTATAACAACTAAATCAGATGAGTTTTTTTTTTGCTTTTCAGACATTGACAAACGGGGGAACGAATAAATTTTTTTTCCTGACTTAGCTGTTTCTCTTCAAAGTATTTGCCAATCATTTCATCAATATACTTGACATACGATTCACTGTTCTCTACAGGAACACCAATAATTTGTCCATGTGGTTTGTCCCGTACTCCAAAATGGATGGTGCCATTGGTACGTGCTTCTGCATGGGGTGCAAAACCTAAAAATTCATTGCAAATTTATCTTTTTTCCGTTTTTTGGATTAAAAGTGTTGGTAAACTCCTTGTATTCATGAATTGGATCAATATAATTAGATCTACCCGACTCTGGTGGAAGAATATGGTACTGAGTATACGATTTGCTTCCATAGAAAGTATCAAAAGGGTAAGGTGTTACTCTAACAAAGCCCTGAACCTCACCACAGCCAATTGCTTCAGTATTCCCCAAGTGTTTTTGTAGAGTTTTTCGGGTTTGTGACAGTTGTGTGTTTATCTGAGGTGGACACAATTTTTGCTTTGCTTTTTGTCTATTTAGGTTTTTGCTTTGCCTTTTGGCTGGTTGTAAGTGCTTTCAATTTATTAAAAATAAAGAAGCAGGCCTTGTTTTTTTTCCCATATCCAAAATGCTTTTTTTTTTAAGTCTGCGGATGTTCCCATCCAATTTTCTTTTGAAGAATGTTGCAACTGCAGAGTCAAGTTTTAGCTGCCCCAGTAACCCAGTTTAAAATGTTTTTGGCCCCATTCCCCCCCCATTTGGGCAGTTTCAATAAATCAGTCATTCTGAAGCTAGAGCTGTCGAAATTCCTAAAAGATAAAAATTCTGTTTCAAAATCAATCGAAAATAAAGGATATAATCATTCTATTGGAAGCAAAATAAATGTGTTATGGCAGCAATTGCTGAATGGTTCTTTCTGCTTTAGCACTTATCATTGAACGTCATATGCAGTAACTCTGGAAAAAGTCCTGATATTACTTTTCTCATAGTCGATGCCAGCCTCAGCAGAGGTAGAGCCCCCGTAAACTGTGAGCTCGCAGTTTGTTTCCCCCTCCAAACCTGATAGAGAGATAGGGACGCAGGTCATAGCATTAAAAACTCCAACCATGTCAAGGTGAATTTTTTTCACAGGATAACTAAAAGAGAAGGACATTATTTATTTCTCCCCCCTGTAATACAAATAAGGAGAGCAGGCGATACCGATTTTTTCCTCACATAAACAGCCCGATTTTCCATCCCATTTTTCGGGCTAATACCTTAACCCCAGCTGGGGGCCCCTTTTGAATGGTTCCCGGTGGTTTGGGGTGCAACTGTCACTGTGTGCTGAAATCCATGATGAAAAAATTAAAATTACCGTGGGACGTGTGGTTCACCGCGGTTCCCCGCCTTGGGCCGTGGCGTGTCGTGCCTTCCTGTGCTTACCTGCTGTCCTGTTCTGTTGCTTCCTGGGGGTCCCGTTGGGGCTCTGTTCCTTAAAGGGGCGCGTTTCTGCGGCTTCCCGTTTTTTAGGTTATTGTCTCTGTCTACTTCCCCTTTACCCCTGCCCCCGCCCTTTAAAAGGGTTCCGCCCCTTTCTCTGGGTCAGTTCATTGCGTCTGTTGCTGTCCAGGCTTCCATCTTGAGCTCCTGCCAGAAACTCAGGTTGCTGTTTGGGCCCTTTTAACCCCCGAGATGTGGTCCAGTGTCTTGTCATTAGCTCCTGGCTCCGTCCCTCGTGTCTGTGTCCCTGTTTCCTGCCCTGTTCCCCGTCCTGTAGGCTTTCCCTTTTCCTCCGTGTTCCCCGGTCTGCCTGATGTGTTCCCCCCGTTTTGTAGGTCCCTTTGAAGTCCTGAGGCGCAATTAATTGTAGGCCTACAAGCTCCGGTCCTACCGGACCATGCGGCATCCAAAATCCTTCCATGTCTCCCTATGAAAGCGGTCACCATAACCGCTTCTCTCGGTCGTTGGTGCCCCCGTTCCCGTAGCTGATTCCACAATATTTTGCCGTCAAAGAGATTTGGCCACTAAGTCGGTTCGGGGAAGAACTTTTTTTTGGTAGACTGGAAAGGGTTTTGGGCCAGAGGGAAAGGTCGTGGGAGCCGGAGGAGAATACATCCTAGGATAGGGGTTTCTTGTTCTAAGTTTATGCGGGCCAGAAAGAGGGGGAGGACCTCCTTAAGGGGGGGGGATGGGGGGGGGGTACTGTTAACGGGTGTCCCTGCGGAACCTAGTGTCGGGGTCGGCAGGGCACACCCGCAACTGCCGCAAGCACCTCCTTCTGAGCCGGTGCCGCGGGCCGGACGCATCGGGCCGCGGACCACTCCCGCATTGTCACGGGAAACACTTACCGTTCTCAACGCTCTCGGTCACGTTCCTGGCGCAGCGCTCCTGCTGCCGGCCGGGATGCTCGCGCGCCCTCTAGTGCGCGCGCCGCGGGCACTGCGGGAAATTTAAAAAAGGGCAGTGCGCCGGTGATTGGGTTTCAAAGGGCACGGTCCCTATTTAAGCCCTGCCTCTCCCAGACCAGCACCTTTGCAGATTCGATAGTGCCTTGTAGCCTGGAGAGGAAGCGTTCCTAAGGAGTCTTGTCCCGTGTAATGTGTACCGTACCTTCTGCCCCGGTACCTTGACCACGAACCATTGCCGCCTGTCCTGATCCTTCTGCATGTCCCCGACATACGTGCCTGCTTCACGATTTTTGTACCACGCAAACACCTCGGCTGCAACCGCAAGCAAGTCACGTCAGGGGTTGCCGACCTTGGAGTAATCCAGCCACAGAAAGTCCATCCACGCTTTGCGGCGGGCTCTGGTGGAAAAACGGACCTCTTAGAATTCCGTTTCCCTGTGTGGCTTGCTTATACCTTTGATTGTGGTGGTCCAGTGGATCCACTACCACATCCGTACACTGTGTTCTGTATGTATTGCCTGTCCTGTCCACAGTCTTGTTGCTTCTATGGGTCCTTGTTGTGCACTGTGTCCTAAGGCATCGCGCGCTGGCAGCTTCCGCCTCTATTTATAGTCTCCTGTTCTGTGCCCCTTCAGTTCACCCATGTCCTCTGGATATAAGAGGATAAGTTCTTGTCTTACTCTGGGTTCAGTTCATTGCAGGTTGTTGCTCGTGTCCATATGCTTCCATCTTGAGCGCTGCCAGCATCTCAGGTCTTGCTGTTGAGAGCTCTTTTATACCCCTGAGATGTTGGTCAGTGTCTTGGTCATTTGAGCTCCTGGACGTCGTCGATGTGTCTGTGTCTCCTGTTTCCTCATGTGTTCCTGTTCCCTGTATGTCGCTCTTCCTGTTCCTGCCGTGTTCCCTGGTTGTACCTGATGGGTTAACCGTTCCATTTCCTGCCGTATTTGTGGTGCTATGTTTACGTTTAACCCTCCTGTATCACTGCTGTACATGTTCCTGTACTCCAACGACTGGATTCCGTCTTGCTCCCAGGCTGTCACCACAGGTAAGCCACGTCAGGGTAGTGACCTGGGGGGGGTCCCGCCAGCCAAGTCATCATCCGCTTTGCGGCGGGGATCTGGCGAAGACCAGGGGCCCTTAGGACTCATCCCTGGAGTGGTCCTCCCAGCTACCACCTCGCCTGCAGGTGATCACTGAGGATCCAACCGGATGTCGGCGGTCGGCGCCCTCGGCATAAGTCTTTCAGCGCCGCAAACGATACAGTATGAACTGACCATGGTTAACGCCTGGGGTTGACCCTGCCACGTTCTTAGAGCATCCTGCACCCGTTGCCTGGCTATGGTTCGCCAGAGCGGTCTGGCACCCAGTTGGCCTGCTGGCTCATGGTCCAGCCAGAGCACCCGTTTGTAGCTCATGGGGTCAAGCCCAGCAGAGCACTCCGTTTGGCCTAGTCATGGTCCAGCCCAGGAGAGCACCCGTTTCGGCTATAGTCATGGTACAGCCCAGAGCACCCCGTTTGGCCTTTAGCTCACATGTCCAGCCCAGAGCACACCGTTTGGCTAGGCTCATGGGTCCAGCCAGAGCACATGTTTGGCCTAGCTCATGGTCCAGCCCAGACGCACCCCGTTTGGACCTAGCTCTGGTCACAGGTCCCAGAGCAGACCCGTTTTGGCATAGCTCATGGTCCAGCCCAGAGCCCCGGTTTGGCCTAGCTCATGGTCTCAGCCCAGAGCACCCGTTGGCCTAGCTCATGGTCAGACCAGTGCACCCTTTGGCCTAGCTCATGGTCCCAGCCAGAGCACGACTTCATGAGTCACGTGGCTTACGGTCTAGCCCTGGCCTTCTGGTCCCGTAGCTTACGGTCGTTGCCTGAGCCTCTGATGTACCCGTGGCTTACAGTCTCGCCTGAGCCTTACTGAGGTCCCAGTGGGCTACTGTCTCGCCCCTCTGAGCCTTCTGAGCCCTGTGGCTACGGTCTCGCCCTGAGCCTTATGAGTCCCGTGGTTTCTGTTCTCGCCTGGAGACTTCTGAGTCCCGTGGCCTTCAGTTCTCGCCCTGAGCCTTCTGAGTACCCGTGGCTTTACGGTCCCGCCCTGAGCCTTCTGAGTCCACGTGGCTTACGGGTTCCCGCCTGAGCCCTTCTGAGTCCCCGTGGCTTGCGGTCCCGCCCTGAGCATTCTGGAGTCCCGTGGCTTACGGGTCCCGCCTGAGCGCCTTCTGAGTCCCGTGGCTTACGGGTCCCGCCCTGAGCTTTGGTCCCCGTGGTTACGGTCACCACCCTGAGCCTTCTGAGTCCGTGGCTTACGGGTTCCCCGCCTGAGCACTTCTGAGTACCAGGTGGCTTAACGGTCCCGCCCTGAGCCTTCTGAGTCCCAGTGGCTTACGGTCCCGCCCCTGAGCCATTGCTGAGTCCCCTGTGCTCTTACTTCACGCCCTGGGTTCCCCTCCCATTTTAGCCTAGTGCCCCGCTCTTGTTCCTCCATGTACCTCGTTTCTAGGTTTTTCCCTATACTGGCTATTATACCAGCCTGTACTTGGTTTTGGGGTTGCCCCATAGAAGTTGCGGGCCCCCTGGCCATATGTGAAATTGCCATTCTGTGATTTGGAGGGGGGAGGAGGGGGCACTTTGAGGGGGGGGGGGGGGGGGGTTCTGTCAACGGTTTCATGCCGCTGGGTCCCTGCACTTGGACCGTCGGCCTGTCCGTGCCTGCCATGTCTCTGCTGGGGATCCTGTGAAGGTGGTCCCAGCAGCTGTGTTTTGCGATGTTACTTGCCTGTCCTGTCCAGTCTTGTTGATTCCTGGGTTCCTGTCTGTGCACTGTTGCTCCTAAGGCAGATGCGCGCAGGCTGCTTCTGCCTAATTTATAGTTTCCTGTTCTGTGCACTTACTCTTCACCCTGACTCTGGCTATATGTGGAAGCTTCATTGTATCATACTCCTGTGGTCAAGTTCATTGCAGTCTGTTGCTGTGTCCACCTGCTTCCCATCTGAGCGCACCTGCCAGCATCTCAGTCTGCTGTTGGCCTTTAACCGAGAATGCTGGTTCCTGTTTCTTGCGTCATCTGAGCTCCTGGCCGTCCGTCCATTGTGTCTGTGTCTCCTGTATCCTCCTGTGTTCCTGTCCTGTTGTGCTCTCTGTTCCTGCCGTGTTCCTGGTCTTACCTGAGTGTTAACTGTCCTATTTCCTGCCGTATCCTGTGGTGTATGTTTACGTTTAAACCCTCCTGCATCCTGCTTGTACATGTTCCTGTTACTACACCGCCCCTTGGATTCCTGTATTGCACCCGGCTGTCACCGCAGGTAGCCACGTCAGGGGTAGTGAACCTGGGGGTCCGCAGCCAAAGTCCATCCCGCTTTGCGCGGGCTCTCTGGCGAAGGACAGGGGCTCCCCCCTTAGATTCACTCCTGCAGTGGTCCTCCAGATACAACCTCGCCTGCGGTGACACAGAGGATCCACACACGGATGTCGGCGGTCCGCGCGGCTTCGGGTACGTCCATCGGCGCCGCACGCTACTATACGGTAACTAAACGGTATTTTTTTGACCTTAATAATACACCTGCGTGACGACAAAATTGCTATATTCAAATTTTAAGTGCAAACGCTATTATCACAATGCTGGACTGCGCCAACCAAAGTGAAAAAAAACCTATCTGAAATGTATACGGATATAAAACGGTATTTTTTGCACCTAAAAATAACACCTGCGGTGTCGACAAAATTGCTGTTTTCAAATTAAGTGCAAGCTGCCTCTATCAACAAAGCTGGACTGCGCCCAAACGTGAAAAAAACATGTATTGAAAGGTTATACGTAATAAACGGTATTTTTTGCACCTAAAAATACACCTGCGGTGACAACAAAATTGCTGTATTCAAATTTAAAGGGGATTTGCCAAGAGACCATTTATGTACCTCCGGTCAGCATGAGAGCAGGATGTAAACAAATCACGCTGAGTCATTGAAGTCAAGGGGAGAGAGGGTGGGGGCCGGAGTGAGGGACGTGAGGAAATCCAAGGGAGCGTAATCTCAAAACTAAGTGAAATAATAAACAGTACAAGAGTGGGATCTCAATACAGCAAAAGACACAGCTCAGAACTGCACTGTCTAGGAAGGAGCCTTATCTGCTAAGTTGGACTAATGTATAACAAAAACCCCATGGGGAGCTGAAAGAGAGAGAGACGAACACAAAGCTGTATAAGGGATCCTGTGGACATGTTCACTGAAATAATCAAAACTTATTACCTTGTGGATTATTCTATATACAAAGTCTTGTAACCAACGATATAGTTATACACAGCAGCTTGAAAGCTTCTTCATTTTCCCTGTCATCAGATAAAGCAGGTATCTAATTTCACACATACAACTAGTTTATTCTGTATTACAAAAGAAAACTTATTGCACTCGGGTGCCTTAAAAAACTTCTGCAGCTCAGGTCTATCGAAAAGAAGATCTCTCCTGCGCAGCCGGCCAGCCTGACAGCAGCTCTTTTCAGGTCGTATCTAATAGATGCTGTAGCTCTCTCAAGACTTCAATTTTTGTAATCAACATTTATTTTTAAGAAAAAGTGATTAAAAACCCATTTTGGAGGATCCCACGTCAACATTACATCGTGGCAAAACCCCTTTAAGTGGAAGGTGCCTCTATCAACAAAGCTGGACTGTGCCAAAGTGAAAAAACACGTATCTGAAATGTATACGGATAATTAATAAACGGTATTTTTTTGACCTAAAATTACACCTGAAGGTGACGACTCAAATGCTGTATTCACAATTTAAGTGCAAGGTGCCTTATCAACAAAAGTGGACTGGGCCCAAAGTGAAATAACACACTATCTGAAAATGTATACGGATAATAAACGGGTATTTTTTGCACCTAAAAATTATCCTGCAGTGACGACAAATATTGTTGTATTTTAAATTTTAGTTGCAGGTGCCTCTATCAACTAAGCTGGATGGGCAAAAGTGAAAAACATCGTATCTGAAATGTATACGGATAATAAACGGTATTTTTTGCACCTAAAAATCCACCTGCGGTGACGACAAAATTGCTGTATTAAATTATGTGCAAGGTGCCTCTATCAACAAATGCGACTGACCAAAAGTGAAAAAACAACCTATGTGAAATGTTTACGGATATAAAAGTGGAGTTTTGCAACCTAACAATAGACCTGGAGTTACTAGAAAGATCTGTCATCCTAATTAATAGTTCAGGCTGCCAAACTTACATGTAATAATTTCAAACAGAAAATTGTTAATAAAAAGCCATTGGCAATTGCTAATGTCTAAACTAAAGGTCTGAGCTTGCACTATATCCACTATCTTTAAAGAGTTGTCTGTGTCGCCCGTGGGCCCCCCCATCACGCTCTAACCGTGGACTTTACGAGGGACTAGATGGCTCCTTTGAATTATCAGGCATAAACTACCTAACAATCTGCAAATCTTAATCATACTAAGTTCGAATTGGGTTCACAGTAAACGTAGGCTGTCCCTTGTGAACAAATTGAACAATTTCGCTGAGCTGTTTGCTGAGCTGTTTGCTGAGCTGTTTTGGACAGAGGGCAGAGCGCCACGTCCCTATCCTATTGAGACGCTGACACACATGAGGCAGTAACAGGAAGTCTGTTCTATGTAATACGAGTAGAGTACATGTGATTTTTACAGCCAAATGCAACCATACACATCCCAGTACATGACAGTGTCGCACACACAGCTCACCCTGCTCTATTCTCTAAGGCTGATTTGCTAGGCGCAAAATGGACAGGAAAGGAAGCACTGAAAAATGCAGGCGTGATTAATAGATTATGCACTAAGATTTTAACCTAAATTATCGCGTTGATTAAAAATCCGATCAACATAAAAACCATGCCGATTTCAACTTTTGTCGATAATAAACGCTCAACACTAAAGTAATCAGTATTGATTTTGAGACCCTATATATCTTAAATTACATCTAGTTTTTTCTGTACAGTAATTTGTTACGGTTCCGGAGTGGCGAAGTGGATCCACTGGACCCCACAAGCGATGGTGTAAGCCATGCGAAGAACGGAATCAAAGTAGGTCCCGTTTTTCACCAGAGCTGACCGGCAAAGCGGGATGGACTTGCTGCGGCGTGAGTCTACCAGTTCGTTTACCCCTGACTCGTGACATGCTTGCGGTGGTCAAGCCGAAGTATAGCGTGGTGCAAAATAGGCAAGCAGGCTCTAGTCGGCGGGTCAGGCAAAGGTCAGGTGCAGGCCCTATGGTTCGTGTCTTGACAGGCAGAGGTCAGGCAGGCCGCAGAGATCGTGGTCAAGATACGGAAAGCTGAGGGGTACGGTACACGGAAGATCAGGAACGAGATCAAATAGGAACTCTTTCTCATAGGCCAGGCACTAAAGAATCCTGCAGGAGCTGGCGGAGCGCCCAGGTGAAATAGAGGCAGAGGCCCGTCATTACCCAATACCGGCGCAGCTGCCCTTTAAATTTCTCACAGAGTCCGGCGCTCGCGCCTTAGAATCACAGGGTCACACGCACCGGTCAGCATTGAGACTGCAGGACACAGGAGCGCGGCCCTGGTGAGTACCGACGCGCCGGAGGGGCGAGTGCGTCCCGACGCCCGACACCCGGGCAGCGCGGCACTCGTCCCGGGGCCGGGGCAGAGCTGCGCGGCGCTTTTGCAGGAGGAGTCGCGGGCGCCGGACGCAACAGTACCCCCCCCTTAGCCCTCCCCTTCTCCTGGCCTGGAGAATCTCTGCAGCAACCTCACGGTCCCAAGATTGTTGTCCTGCCGGGCTCCCACGATCTCTCCTCAGGACCCAACTCCTTCCAGTCGATCCAGGAAATACCACCTTCCCTTGAGGTCTTCATGTCTAGATCTCATTTACAGTGAAGATGTTGCGTCCTCCGATTCAGAAGATGAGCTTGGTCCTCTGGAAAAAACTGTTCAGGACCACAGCTTCACCATGAGACATGGAAGGAGTTGGGAATACGGCATTGTTGGAGGGGACTGGAGTTTTTAGGCAGCCGGGGTTTATGCGAGCGTAGTACTTTCAAATGGTCCAACTACCGGGGCCCAAATTGTACGAGGGATCTTCAGCCGGATATATCTGGCTTATTCCAGACCTTGTCGCCAGGTCGAAAACACAGGTTAGGTCCTCATATTCTTGTCCGCTGTGACCATCATGTGCGTGCGGATGCATGCTGCCGGACTGGCGTTCCCGTTTCCAAATGGAAACCATATCTTGGGCAAAAGTATCGCTGCCGACCACTCCGATGGTGGAGACAATGGTAATGAAGAGGCGGGGATTCTGGCCATAGACGATGAAGAATGGCGATGTTACCAGTTGGGGAGGGAAAATTCTGAACTCCAGGGAGTTATATAGTAAAACTCCGCCAAAAAGCAAGCTGCCCATCATCCTGTTCAGCCGAGACAAAATGTCCGTAAATAGCCCCCCAGGATCTGATTGATTCTCTCCACTTGGCGTTCGTCGTGGGTGGTAGGCGGAAGAGAAATCGAGTTCACCTGCAACCTAGAGCAGGGGCCCGCCAGAACCCTCACACATAATGGACCCCCGATCCGATGACATTGTGCTGCTGAAGTCCGTGTAGTAGGAAGATGTGGAGAAAAAACTGTGCTGGCAACTGGGGGGGCAGACGGCAGCCCTTCAATGGGATACAGTGCGCATCTTCGAAAAACGGTCGCGCAACCACCAGATGACCGTGTTCCCAAACAAGAGGGAGGCAGATCCGTGACGAAATCCATTGCCCACATGAGTCCAAGGGGCCCTAGGGATGGGCAGAGGCTTGGAGCAAACCCACGGGTTGTGGCGAGGAGTCTTGTTAACGAAGCACAAGTAACGCAGGACTTCATGAAATCCTGTGATGTTCCTAGCAAGCACTGTCCACCCGTAAAATAGAGCAGATAGGAGGAAGGTATTTGAGAGTGCTCCTGGGTGACAGCCAAAGAGAACAGTGTCCCCATTTCAACAATTCTCCTGCGGAGCGCAGGACGACATAATGTCTTCCTGGAGGAACCTTTCGCAATCAACTGAGCCCACCGAGATCAGGCATCGGCGGGAAATTATATGCTGGGGCGTGCCCTCCTCACCCAACACATCGGAGACACGGGAGAGCGCAGTCGGCCCGGACGTTCTTCTCTGCTGCCGACAAGTGTATCTGGAAATTGAAAGCGCGAGAAGAACAGGGACCACCTGGCTTGAACGTGGTTGAGCGTTGGCCGATTGGAAGATATGAAGATTTTTATGGTCGAGTAAATGTTGATGGGGTAGCGTGCGCCTTCCAAAGATAACGCCACACTTCTAGGGCTAGCTTGATAGCCAGCAACTCCGTCCTCCGATGGTGTAATTTCTCTCCGCAGGGGAGAAAGTATTGTGGCGAAGAAAGCACAGGAGACCATCTTGCTTTAGGTCCCTTCATGCTAATAATTGCGCCAGTCCCTACCGAGGAGGCATCCACCTCCAGAAAGAATGGGCTTTTTTTTTTTTTTTTTTTTTTATTTTTTTTTTTTTTTTTTTTTGTTTTTTTTATTTTTTTTTTTTTTTTTTTTTTTTTTTTTTTTTTTTTTTCTTTTTTATTTTTTTTTTTTTTTTTTTTTTTTTTTCCTTTTTTTGTTTTTTTTTTTTTTTTTTTTTTTTTTTTTTTTTTTTTTTTTTTTTTTTTTTTTTTTGTTTTTTTTTTTTTTTTTTTTTTTTTTTTTTTTTTTTTTTTTTTTTTTTTTTTTTTTTTTTTTTTTATTTTTTTTTTTTTTTTTTTTTTATTTTTTTTTTTTTTTTTTTTTTTTTTTTTTTTTTTGTTTTTTTTTTTTTTTTTTTTTTTTCTTTTATTTTTTTTTTTTTTTTTTTTTTTTGCTTTTTTTTTTTTTTTTTGTTTTTTTTTTTATCGGAATCAGGTCTGGTCAGACCGGCGTCAGAGGCGAAGGCTGCCTAAAGTTGAACAAATGCCTTTTCGGCCTCTGGCGGCCACTGCCTAGGTTTTGGAGTTCTTCTTGTAAGTGCAAATGATAGTGTGCCAGCAATGTAGAATAATGCAGTATAAACTGACGATATAATTCGAGAAGCCCAGGAAACGTATGTATAGCCTAGGCCCACCGGCCGGGGCGCATCTTGCAAGACAGCCGACAGACTTGGCAGTATCCATCTGTAACCGCGTCCGAGATGACGTAACCAAGGAACGGGAGTCTGGTTCTGGTGTAAAGACATTCCTCTAATTTAGCGTAGAGGTGGTTGGCAGTACCGCTCCAAATACCAGGCGGACATGAGAGCGATGAGTCTCCGACATCGGCAGAGAACACCAGAATGTCGTCTAGAGACCCGACACACGTGTAACCAAGAGATCCTGGAAGATATCGATCACAAATACTTGGAAGACTGCTGGGCATAGCACAGACCCGAAGGGCAATGACGAGATATTCAAAGTGTCCATCCCGTGTGTTAAAAGCTAGTCTTCCACTCAACCCCCTCTCGAATGCGATGAGGTGTAGCCCGTCGCAGGTTTCCCCCCCCCAAACTTGGAGAAAATTTTTGCTCCGCGAAGCGATCAAACAGTTCTGTGATCAGCGCATGGATAGCGGTTTTTTTCACCGTGATTTTGTTAAGGCCCCTATAGTTCGAATACAGTCCTGTTAAAGAGCCATCTTTCTTCTGCACGAAGAAAAATCCTGCCCCCCGCCGGGGAGGAGGATTTGCGTATAAACCCTTCTGCAGATTTTCCCGAATAGTAAGGTCGACCTGGCCTGGTCCCGTACCGACATGAGTAAACCCTGCCCTAGGAGGACTGTTCCCGGCAGTAGATCGATAGGAGCAGTCATAGGGGCGATTAGGCGGAAGGATCTCGCCTGCCTTCTCCGAGAAGACGTCTAATTCCCGGTATTCTGTAGGCAAACCTGGCAGAGGCCTGGAGGACGGTTGGGAAGGAACGGAGCGCACAGGATCGCAGAGGAAGACCGAGACAGTACGTAGAGGGAGATCTTCTCCTTGTGCAGGGCGCCCACGTGGAGGGTCAAACCGGCTTGGTCCTTCACCGGATGCGTCTCCAAGCAGCTCCCCATGTGACGGAGGATATCACCAACGGCTTCTCCATGACTAACCCAGGAAGCTGGTAACGGATACAGGGCAGCATGGATAAAGTTCCCGGCGGAACCGAGTCCAGGAAAATGCAAGGAGCCAGACATACAAGACCCGAGACAGTCCTGTCTCCACCGCATAGTCAGGCGTTGGGAGGAAGAGTTCTCACCTGAGGAATGCCTCCCCAACATAGCCTAGGTGCGGCGTTTCCGGACGTTGGGGGCGAAAGCGGACAAGCTCCTCCGAAAATTATCCGGACTGCGCGTACAGGTATAGCAGCTTCTGTAGCATGCCACGGAATTAATCTGCTCAGAAATGAGGCTTGTTCCACCAGCATGGGTTCCACCTCAGATGGTAGAGGAAGCGGGCAGTGGGAGGCCCATCTGGAACATCCGGAGCCAGGCTTGGCAGACTGCGGGTCGCGCCAGGTCGCGATCTTGGTGAGTTCTTCTTGCCTCACTGTGAAGCGCATGTTGATGCGGGTGGCCAGTGGATTCAGTCGCTTAATTAGGATGGCAATCCTCTTGCGGCAAGGGCGTCCTTGATACTGCTGGAAAGGCCTTTCTTAAAGGTGGCCACAGGTCTGCATCATTCCAGGACGCTACTATGCCAGGGTGCGAAACTGTACTGCGTACTCTCCGACTAAGTTACACCCTGGCGTAGGTTCCAATAGTGCCGTCTTCCCCAGAAGATGTTCGGCTGGCCTCCTCGAGACACTTGCGGAATTCAGCGAGGAAGGCATGCAGATCCGCAGTCACAGGATCGCTCCTGTCCCATAGAGGTGTATCCCAGGCCAGGGCCTTCCCGGACAACAGCTGACACAAACCCACCTTGCGGAACGTTCTGACAGGAATTGGTCCCCCATGTTAAACCTATGAAGACTACTGAAACTATGAATTAAACTCAATGTGCATGGTGCAAACTGGGTGGAGGGAAAGCCCCTGCAGAGCTTGGGTGATCACCGTCAAATTTGGCATGCAGCGACAAACGGAGCTTTGTGTCCCAACGGAGCCAGAGGGGGGGGGTGGAGGAACCGCCGAGCGGGAGCGCCACAGGAGGAGGTGGAGGTTGCAGCTGGGCGGTGAGACGAGCTGCGCACCAATAGGCGGTCAACTAATCCAGCTGTTGCCCCTGCTGGGCCAGTTTGCAGAGACTGTCGGTCCCCACGCGAGAGAGGAGGGTCCGCCACACTGGGCAGCGTACCATGGCGGGATCCATGCCGGATCTTTACTGTTACGTGTTTGACTGACGCTTAACGTGGATCCAACTGGACCACCAAAATGCTGATGTGTGTAAGCCATGACCAGGGAACGGAATCTAAGTAGGTCCCCGGTTTTCTACCAGAAGCCCCGCCGCAAAGCGGGATGAGGACTTGCTGCGGCTCGGAGTCCTACCGGTCTTACCCCTGACGTGACTTGCTTGGTGGCAGCCGGGGGAAGTATAGCGTGTTGCAAATCGTCAGTCAGGCTCGTATCTGGGTCAGGCAGAAAGGTCAGGGCAGGCAGCTATTGTTCGTGTCGTGGCACAGGCAGACGGCAGGAGCAGCGGCAGAGATTCGTGTTTCAAGAACGGAAGCGAGGTACGTACACGGTAATCAGAGATACAATAGGGAACGCTTTCTCAATAGGCAAGGCACAAAAGATCCTCGGCAGGTAGCGGCGCGAAGCGCCCCTAGTTAAATAGAGGCAGTGCCCGTCAATTACCCAATTTACCGGCGCAACTGCCCCTTAAATTTTCTACAGATCCGGCGTCGCTCGCTCCATAGATTACAGGGATTCGCGCACCGGACAGCAGGAGACTGCAGGGACACAGGAGCGCGGCCGGGTGAGTACCGACGCGCCGGAGGGCGAGTGCGCCCGCCGCCCTACACCCGGGCAGGGGCGGCACTCTTCCCGGGAACCGGGCAGGCTGCGGTGGCGCCCGCAGGAGGAGTCGCGGGCGCCGGTCGCAACAGTATTTCATACCCAAGACTTAATTTAACCTCTTCATTGTGGGGTAATTTGGACTAAAATACAGGGTGTCTGTATATTTTGGTCCTATATACGCCTTAATTACATCTGGTTGTTCTGTAGTGTATTTCATATTCAAGGCTTAATTTAACCTATTGATTGTGGGGTAATTTGGACTAAAATATCAGTGGTGTCTGTAGTTTTTTAGTCTCTGTATACGCCTAAATTACATCTGTTTTTTTCTGCAAGTTTATGTCAAAACTAGAGAAGGTGAATCGATTCAAACGAAGTGGAAATTCTTTTAGAATTTTCAGAAAACTTCGGTTCTGAACGAAGTCGAAGCTTTGGGGTAAATCGGGTGAATGTAAGTGTGCTTTTGATTGATAAAATGGCTGCGAGCACATGCGCTACAATGGGGCAAAGCACTCTGGGAGAAGAAGGCATAGCCTGCTTGACATTTGCAAGAGATGCAGCCAATCAGAGACCGCGGGATTCTTGACGTCACCGCACTATATAAGTCGGGCGCGACGCCGGGAGCTCACACTCCTCTCACGGTACTGATCCGGGAAGGTGCTGCCGCGGCTGATTGTGATAGCTCACACTGAAGAACTGATTTTTATACAGCGAATTATTTGTGGGGTTTTTTTTCTCAGAGACTGTTCTCTAATGTTCTATTTCCAGATTTTTTTTGTGGTATTCGGATCTGAAATCCATTGTGCGTCCACTGCAGCCTGCATATACATTCAATAACCAAGTGGATCTAAGCCTTTCCTGTTGTATTCATTTAAAGAAACAGCTTTTTTTACAATACAAATACCCATTCCTTTTTGCTGCTAAAATTGTTTTGCGAAATTTAACCCGGGTTTAATTAAGCGTTGTTTTCTGGTGTGTTTGACCCCAAAAAAACCGCATTTTCAACCCCAAAATATATAATTTTTCCTGTAGTAATTCCAAGCAAAGGGTTTTTCAATTTTATCTCTTGTTGTTTGGCGTAGAAAACAGAAATTGTAACAGTAAAAAGCTACTATTTGTGGGGGCCATTGTTTGGCGAATTTACATCCGGGGGTTTAAATTAAGCGTTGTTTGCAGTTGTACTCATAAAAGAAACTTTGTTTTTCACCGCCACAAAAAAAATTCTGTAGCATAATTCATACCCAAAGGGTTAAGTAACCTTTTTGTGTTTTTTATATTCGAAAAAATACACAGAGTTTTTAAACGGCACATACAAGTAAATTTTTCCTGCCCATTTGTGGAGGCAATTTATATCCAAAGGGGTTCCCCCAAGCTTCTTAGGGGGTCATTTTGGCGTCAAATAAGGGTATTTGTCATATCAGATATTTCATCAACATGTCTGCATTTTTTAGAACAAACAGTTGTCGACAGAGAGGTGGCAGGCTCTTCCCCCTGCGAGTGGCAGGGCAAAAACATTCCTGGAGCGGTCGAGCACAGAAAAGGGGACGTCACGCAGGGGTCATGGGTGAGCCACAACTGCCGCTGCTTACGGTGTGTACTGACAGAACCCAAGGTTCTGTTGGTTGCTAGGTCACCCACTTCCTCCCGATGACATTGACCCCCCCCAAAAAGAGTCGGGGGAAAACTTTTCAGACAAAACCCCCTTGTTGGCTGGCCCGGAGGGGGGTCAGGGGGCCCTCCCCTGCCCTAACCCGCCTCCGTCCCTTTCGGTTCCCTCAGCTAGAATCTGCTATGGGTCGGGGTCAGCCCCCATTAGCGAGGATGAAAAATTTTGAGGGGGCAGTCAGCAGCTATTGGCAGCGAAGAAAGGGGGCCCAAATATCCCCTGCTTCTTGCAGTATATAGATTTGAGAGGGGGCATGGGAGGTCTTATTGTGAGGGGTAGCCTCGCTCCCAAGACGGGATGAGGACACAGTGACATGCAACAAAAATAGATGTGATTAGCCGACCCCCTTTGGGGACCCGGGTGAGGAAAGGGCTTCACATCGTGGGGGAAAAGAGGGGTCAGTTTGCGGTCGGCAGCGGCGCACCCAGCAAGTGGGTCTGTGGCCGTGAGTCAGCAGGATAGCACGTGTGGGGTCGGGAGCCAAGGGCCATGGGGAAAAAAACCGTTCGCAGGTCCAAAAAAGTAGCGGACGGGGCTCAGCGGGGGGAGCGGCGGCAGTAGTAAACCCTTGCGGAGCGTTGGGGGGAATCCGATAGGGCGGTGTGGCGTTCTTTGCTAAGACACCGGAGGAGCCGAATTGGGTATTGTGAATTGTAAGCAGAAAGTGAAGCGGGGGCAGGGAGTTTCGTTGGACCAGGCCCTGCGCAAAATGCAGTGTCACCACCAGGGGCCCTGGGAAAAAACGTGGCTCGATGTGGGGGGCCCATCCTGCCGCCGCAGCAACAGCAGCAGCGCAGCGCCCAATTGGCACCCCCTGCCTTTGCAGCCAGTCAAGCTCCACCATTCGCAAAAGGGGATTTTTTTCTTTTGCCCACATCCCCCGGGCCCGAGCTCCTGCCCCCGCTCCTCATGGCGCCAGCAGTCGTTCAGCGAGGCGTTTGCAGAGACAACAGTATGCGTCAACCCACCCTAAGGGCGCATGACCGGCTCCTGCCCAAATTGTTGGTCTCAGTCCCCCCCTTTTCCCAAAGGGTGGACTCTGCACCTTTCAAGAACAATGGCTTGTCCCGAGCGAGAGGAGATTTCCCAAACCCGTAATTTCTTTCAAAAAGGCGTCCCCGCACTTCAAAAATATGTAGAACAGAAGGTGGGCAGTCTTAGTTTATCGGTTTTTTCCCCAAAGGGTGCACGGCAGGCGGACGTCTGGGCTGAACTACGGCAGGGCCGTACATGTCCTTTACGGCCCACTGGGTAAATGTGCTTTGGCCCGGGCCCCAACAATTGGGACAGGGGACGCCGCTTTTTTCCTCCACGTTGTAAAACTGCTGCTCCGGCGAAAATGTCTGCCTCCTCCTCCTCCACCCCCACCACCCACCTCTGCCCCCCAATTACTGCCCACATACCACTGTTGGGCACCGGTGTCCGCAGTTCTACACCTGGCTTCCCTCGGCGAACGAAGTCAACAGGGGGGGAAACTGCTCCGCGTCAGGGGAAAGCGGGGGGGCCCCCCCAAAAAGGAAATTTCCAAAAAAAGGGGGGCCCGCGCTGCACCGGGGAGGGAGGGCCCATGTGCCCTGCAGGGCGCACTGTTCAATCGGGTTTGTGAAAAGGCCCTGAAGTCTTCCACCATCTTCAGAACATTCTAAAAATGGCCAGGAACTGTGCATGCACTTTATCCATTCGTAAAAAGCCGGGAAACACCCCCCTCGAGTTGCGCGGCAAAAACGGCCTCCCCCAACACACTTGATTGGGATTTTCCACCCGTTGGAAATTCACCTCACATTTTTGGGCCCGCTGTATGAAAGAGAAAGGCCTTTAACGTTTTTTTTGTGATCCAGGGACAGAAGTATTTCCCTGTGTAACTTTGTTTTCAGCCAGTGGCAGTCATGCGTGACACCTGCCGTTTGTTGACCATTCGGGGGGCACGTTATTTTCATCGCCCGGCTACAGGGAATAACGTCATTCCATGCTTCATGTCCCGGAACAGATGCTGAAAAATCTGTTGGGCAGGGGGCTGGGAACGGGGGACTACATCTCGGGCCACATGAGTCCGGGGGGACTGAAAAGGGGGAGGAGGGGGAGGACCCTTGGAGCAAAAGCATTTTCGGTGAAAAAAGTGGTTTTCTACCCAGGGGGCAAGAAGGAGGAGCAGGAGCATGGAGGAGGGGGATGGGGATGAGGAAGACGAGGGATGACCCCCCAAGACCCTGGCAGTTTCATGGGAAAGGAGGCAGGGGGGCCCCCCGGGGTCACTTGTGAGAGGCCCGCAGCATGCTTATTTGCCTGGCTAGTGACAGCCGAAAAGTCAGCATCCGCAGGGGGACTTCTGGGTCTCCCCCCCATTGGACCCCGAAGATCCAAAATGGGAGCCTTTTTCCCACCATTGAGAGGGGGGGAAAAAAACTCAAATACTATAAGGGAAAACCCCTAGTCAGTTGGCCGTGCCTATGTGCGGGATCGTCCCCTCTGACAGTTGACCGGGGGGTTCCCCACGCTCACGTACTACTGCCCCCGGCTGTGGGGAAGGGGGGGGGGGTGGGGAAAAGTACCACTCCATCAGCAGTACCTAAGTCTGGAGTTACTGATGAGAGCTTTCCCTTTACCCGCCTAGTGAGGAGGGTGTCCCAGCGCAGCACAGGGCCTGGAGCAGTCCCTGAACCAACAGGTGGGGCCTACTTGGAAGCATCTGCCACCCCAGTTAGAAGATCCCTGGATACGGGCAGCCAAAATGGAGTGTGGCCGCAACTTGCCGAGTTTTGCAGTGGGAAACGTCCTGCCGGCCGTATTGGGGTCGGGGGTTTCAGTGGGCGGGGGCCATCGTTACCCCCAAAGGAGAACCCCTTTTCACGGGAAATGTGGAAGACTGACCCCTTTGTCAAGGAATCAGGCGTGGATCGGCCAGGATTTCCACACACCAAATGCCTTTGGCGTCAGACTACATCAGCCATGGGCGCCCCACCCAAACTGTAGAAATGGTCTGGGTTCAAACTACCCGCTCAGCCACTTCTGATGCCCCCACCCGCCTGATCCACACATCTGCTGACAGTTTCTCCATCTGCCACCAAACCCTCTTTTTACCGGGGCTGGATTGCCACCCACCTCCCAAAATGTGTCATTGGCCACTTCTGACCTCATGCTGCTGCTGTAGCTGCCCGGGCCGTGACCTCCCCATTTTCATTGTCCCACTCTGTGGCCTACTCCGTTTTTTCCACCCCCCAAAAATATTTGTGCCCCTGTTTACCTCATGCTGCTGCGTGGGGTGCTGCCGTGACCTCCACCTGTGTCATTGGCACTGTTGCCTTATGCTGCTGCTGCGGCTTGCGTAAACCTACACCTGTGTCATTGTCCACTCTGGGCTACTCCTGTTTTTGCCACCCCAGAATGTCATTTCCCCTGCCTGACTCAGTGCGCGTGGCGCTG
Source organism: Phyllomedusa bahiana (assembly GCA_025379985.1). NCBI lineage: Eukaryota > Metazoa > Chordata > Amphibia > Anura > Hylidae > Phyllomedusa > Phyllomedusa bahiana. Next base: position 19,552 of record JAODAL010037871.1, on the reverse strand, counting down.
CCCTGACTCAAAACTTGTCATTTGCCACTGTCTGACCCCATGGCTGCTGTGTGGCTGTGCCGTGACCTCCACACTGTGGGGCTTTCCCCCTGTCTGACCTCAGTGCTGCTGTGGCTGTGCCGTGACCTACACACTTGTCATTGTGCCCTCTCTGACCCCTGCGCGTGACCCCACACTGTGTCATTGTGCCCCTTTTCGACCATGCTGCTGCGTTGCTGCTGCCTTTACCTCCAACTGTTCATTGTCCACTTGTGGCCTACTCCCCCTTTTTGCCACCTCCCGAATGTCTTTTGCCACTCCTGCCCCATGCTGCTGCTGGTGACCTACACCGTGTATTGTGCCACTGTCTGACCCATGCGCTGCTTTGGCTGTGCCCGGGCCCCCACACTGTGTCATTTGCCCCGTTGACCCCATGCTGCTGCTGTGGCTGTCGGGGACCTACACACTGTGTCATTGTCCCCCTTCTGACCTCATGCTGCTGTGTGGCTGTGCCGTGAAACCCACACACTCGTCTTGTGCCCCGTTTGACCTCATGCGCGGCTGTGCCTCCACACTGTGTCATTGTGCCCCTCTGTGACCTATTCTGTTTTTGCCACCCCCAGAATGTCTTGTGCCACTGTTGACCTCATGCTGCTGTGGGTACGCCGTCACCCCTCCCACTCTGTCACTAATTTTGCCCAAACCCGAGCTCTCAGGGTTGTTTTTTTTCCCGCTTCCCGGCAAACTTTATCAGGCAACATTTCCCCCTTCAGTTTTTTTGGGCAGTTTGCCCTCTTAAGTGCCCGGGAATTTTATAGTGAAGCGATCTAAGAGCGGCGGGAGTCATCTGCGTGTCATACTAAAACCAAATTGTATGAAGACCAAACCAAACTCCCTCTGCATATTTAAGCATGGCACAACGTTCTACAGCACCCTGAGGCCCTGTGCGCCTGGAAAAAAAGCGTTTTTTAACGTTTCGTGCCAAAAAATTCGGAACAAAATTATTTTTTGTGAAAATTCGGCGAAGTGAACGAAAAAAAAATTTCGGGAAATTCGCCCCTCCTTTTCATAAACCCAAAGGTTAATTTTTAACTTTGATTTTCGGGTATTTGGACTAAAAAAGGGTTTCATTTTTTGGTCCTATATACGCCTAAATTACATCTGGTTGTTCTGTACGGTATTTCATACCAAAGGCTTAAAGGGGTTGTCTCGCTACAATGATTGGGTTTTAATTAAAAGATCTTTAAAAAACAAGCAGCTTTGCAATATATGTTCATTACAAATGTCCTACTGATTTTGAGTTATCCCTGTTAGTAGTAGTACATCAGTTTCTCAAATCTCTATAGCAGCTGACCTGTTGATCTTTATCTCACTGGCTGTCAGATATGATGACTCATCACCTTCAGAATACAGGTCAGAGCACAGAGCCCCTCCCGCACAGAATGCTTTTTGTAGTGGAGGGAGGGGGGAGGCTCTGGCTTCTGTGTCTATGCGCCTGGATTAACCCTGTGTGTGCCTGCTTCCTCCTGTTCTCTACACAGATTGAGGAGAGCAGAGGTGAGGCTGATCAATAGATGTGACAGCAGTGACCCTGTGAGTTACTATAATCATGATGTGTCTGTGGAGCTGTATATACTGTATAGCTGCATACTAATATAACAGATCTGGGGGGCATGTGAACGCTTCATGCTCTGCCGTACTAGTGACACATCCTGAGTATAGTAACACTTCCCAGCTGCCCTGTGTCTGTTCTGACAGGATTTGTTTGTTGCTGGAGATGTGGAGATTTGTATGCTACGCAGGGTGTATAGGAACACTTACATCCCTCTGCTCTGCTATTAGCAATCACAGCTTCAGAGAACTCTCCACACTCATAGATCAGCCTCTCATCTCTGCTGTCTCCGGGAGCTGACAATTACAGCTGATCTAGCAGCCAAGCAGCTGCAGCAGACCTAGGCAGGCACACACAGGGCTAACCCTGGCAGCAAACTCCCTCGCCCTCCCCCCTGCTGTATAGAAGTTACAGAGGAGAGCTGTCTGAATGCTGAGGGGAGGGGGGAAGAGGGAGGAGAAGAGGCAGACAAGAAGCACGCCCCTCAATTCAAAAATGCTTTGCTATTTTGCCTTTGAAGCAGGCTGAAAGCTTGTAATGAGACAACTCCTTTCATGTAACCTCTTGATTGTGGGGTAATTTGGACTAAAATACAGGGTGTCTATATTTTTTGCTCCTATATACACCTAAATTACATCTGGTTGTCCTGCAGTGTATTTCATACCCAAAGTTTAATTCAAACTCTTGATTGTGGGGTAGTTTGGACTAAAATACAGGGTATCTTTATTTTTTGGTCCTATATACGCCTGAATTACATCTGGTTGTTCTGTCGTGTATTCCATACCCAAGGCTTAATTTAACCTCTTCATTGTGGGGTAATTTGGACTAAAATACAGGGTGTCTTTATGTTGGTCCTATTTGCCTAAATTACATTGGTCTGTTCTGTAGTGTATTTCATAACAAGGCTTAATTTTAACCTCATTGATTGTGGGTATTTGACTAAAATACATGGTATCTATTTTTGGTTGCCCTATTACGCCTAAATTACATCTGTTTTTTCTGTAGTGTATTTCATACCCAAGGCTTAATTTAACTTCTTGATTGTGGGGTAATTTGGACTAAAATACAGGGTGTCTGTATTTTTTGGTCCTATATACACCTAAATTACATATGATTGTTCTGTACGGTAATTCATAACCAAAGTTAAATTTAACATCTTGATTGTGGAGTAATTGGGACTAAATTACAGGGTGTCTGTATTTTTTGGTCCTATATACACCTAAATTACATCTGTTTTTTTCTGTACAGTATTTCATATCCAAAGCTTAATTTAACCTCTTGATTGTGGGGTAATTTGGACTAAAATACAGGGTGTCTGTATTTTTTGGTCCTATATACGCCTAAATTACATTTGGTTGTCCTGTAGTGTATTTCACACCCAAGGCTTAAATTAACCTCTTGATTGTGGGGTAATTTGGACTAAAATACAGGGTGTATGTATTTTTTGGTGCTATATACGCCTAAATTACATTTGGTTGTCCTGTAGTGTATTTCACACCCAATGCTTAAATTAACCTCTTGATTGTGGGGTAATTTGGACTAAAATACAGGGTGTCTTTATTTTTTGGTCCTATATATGCCTAAATTACATCTGGTTGTTCTGCATGGTATTTTATACCCAAAGTAAAATTTAACCTCTTGATTGTGGGGTAATGGGACTAAAATACAGAGTGTCTGTATTTTTTGGTCCTATATACACCTAAATTACATCTGTTTTTTTCTGTACAGTATTTCATACCCAAGGCTTAATTTAGCCTCTTAATTGTGGGGTAATTTAGACTAAAATACAGTGTGTCTATTTTTTGGTCCTATATACGCCTAAATTACATCTGTTTGTTCTCTAGTGTATTTCATACCCAAGGCTTAATTTAAACTCTTCATTGTGGGGTAATTTGGACTAAAATACAGGGTGTATCTATTTTTTGGTCCTATATATGCCTAAATTACATCTGTTTTTTCTGTAGTGTATTTCATACCCAAGGCTTAACTTAACCTCTTGAGTGTAGGGTAATTTGGACTAAAATGCAGGGTGTCTGTAGTTTTTGGTACTATATATGCCTAAATTACATCTGGTTGTTCTGTACGGTATTTCACACCCAAGGCTTAAAGAGAACATGTCACATAGTTTTTGCCCCCTTGGCTGAGGACAGAACAAGGTAGTGTCAGGCATGCTGTTTCCAGCGCTATGTTCCTTATTCTGTAAGATGCTGTAGTTTTCGTGTATTTAATGCTCAAATCTGCAGTTTTCAGCCAGAAGAGTCATTCAAAGAGTCCTTCAGAGTGTCAGTTTTTTCCAAACCCGGCCAATCGGAGGCTAGCCCCGCCCACCTCAACTGACAAACCTATTACTTTGAATAGGTAGAAACATGTGAATAACTGTAAGCGGGCAGAGCTAGCCTTTGGTGGGTGGAGCTAACACCTGCTCATGAATAAGATTTAAGGGGTAAATGCTCTAAAACTGCAGCATCTTACAGAATAAGGGACACAGCACTGGGAACAGCAGGTCTGACACTAGCTGGTGCTGCCCTCAGCAAGGGGGGCACAACCTATGTGACAGGTTGCCTTTAATTTAACTTCTTGATTGTTGTTAGTTTGGACTAAAATACAGGGTGTCTCTTTTCTTTGGTCCTATATATGCCTAAATTACATCTGGTTGTTCTGTAGTGTATTTCATACCCAAGGCTTAATTTAACCTCTTGATTGTGGGGTAATTTGGACTAAAATACAGGGTGTCTGTATTTTTTGGTCCTATATACGCCTAAATTACATCTGGTTGTTCTGTAGTGTATTTCATACCCAATGCTTAATTTAAATTCTTGATTGTGGGGTAATTTGGACTAAAATACAGGGTGTCTGTATTTTTTGGTCCTATATATGCCTAAATTACATCTGTTTTTTCTGTAGTGTATTTCATACCCAAGGCTTAATTTAAACTCTTGATTGTTGGGTAATTTCGACTAAATACTGAGTGTCTGTATTTTTTGGTCCTATATACGCCTAAATTACATTTGATTGTCCTGTAGTGTATTTCACACCCAAGGCTTAAATTAACCTCTTGATTGTGGGGTAATTTGGACTAAAATACAGCATGTCTGTATTTTTTGGTCCTATATACGCCTAAATTACATCTGTTTTTTTCTGTAGTTTATGTCATACTCAAGGCTTAATTTAACTTCTTGATTGTGGGGTAATTTGGACTAAAATACAAGGTGTATGTATATTTTGATCCTATATACGCTTAAATTACATCTGGTTGTTCTGTACGGTATTTCTGACCCAAGGCTTAATTTAACCTCTTGATTTTGGGGTAATTTGGACTAAAATACAGGGTGTCTGTATTTTTTGGTCCTATATACACCTAAATTATATCTGGTTGTTCTGTAGTGTATTTCATACCCAAGGCTTAATTTAACCTCTTCATTTTGTTGTAATTTGTACTAAAATACAGGGTTTCTGTATTTTTTGGTCCTATATACGCCTAAATTACATCTGGTTATCCTGCACTGTATTTCATTTTGAAGGCTTAATTTAACCTCTTGATTGTGGGGTAATTTGGACTGAAATAAAGAGTGTCTCTAGTTTTTGGTCCTATATACGCCTAAATTACATATGGTTGTTCTCTACGGTATTTCATACCAAAGGGTTAATTTAACCGCTTGATTGTGGGGTAATTTGCACTAAAATACAGGGTGTCTGTAGTTTTTGGTCCTATATACGCCTAAATTACATCTGGTTGCTCTGTACGGTATTTCATACCCAAGGCTTAAAGAGAACATGTCACATAGTTTTTGCCCCTCTGGCTGAGGACAGAACAAGGTAGTGTCAGGCATGCTGTTTCCAGCGCTGTGTCCCTTATTCTGTTAGATGCTGTAGTTTTCGTGTATTTAAAAGCTCAAAATCTGCAGCTTTTAGCCAGAAGAGTCATTCAAAGAGTCCTTCAGAGTGTCAGTTTTTTTTCCCAAAACCCCGCCAATTGGAGGCTACCCCGCCCACCTCAACTGACAAAAACCTATTACTTTGAATAGGTAGAAACATTTTGAATAACTGTCAGTGGGCGGAGCTAGCCTTTGGTGGGTGGAGCTAACACCTGCTCATGAATAAGATTTAAGGGGCAAATGCTCTAAAACTACAGCATCTTACAGAATAAGGGACACAGCACTGGGAACAGCAGGTCTGACACTAGCTGGTGCTGCCCTCAGCAAGGGGGGCACAACCTATGTGACAGGTTCCCTTTAATTTAACTTCTTGATTGTTGGTTAGTTTGGACTAAAATACAGGGTGTCCATATTTTTTGGTCCTATATATGCCTAAATTACATTTGGTTGTCCTGTAGTATATTTCATACCCAAGGCTTAATTTAACCTCTTCATTGTGGGGTAATTTGGACTAAAATACAGGGTGTCTGTAATTTTTGGTCCTATATACGTCTAAATTACATCTGGTTGTTCTGTACGGTATTTCTTACCCAAGGCTTAATTTAACCTCTTGATTTTGGGGTAATTTGGACTAAAATACAGGGTGTCTGTATTTTTTGGTCCTATATACGCCTAAATTACATTTGGTTGTCCTGTAGTGAATTTCCCATATTCAAGAAAACTTTATTAATGAACAAAACAATGAATCAAATAAGCAGACCTTTGCAGAAAGTGACATGAGTGATAAATGATGTTACAGAGGTACATAGCCACAACAATACTAAAGCAAGATGAAAGCTGTCAAGGCATCAATGAATCGATGAACTTAAAAACGAGAACCCTTGTTAGGAGCTACACATTGAACTACTATGCCCTTCTCAACATGAAATAGAAAGTAGAACCAATACAATAAGAGGGAACTGCAAGTGCCCCCACAGTTAGGGCACAAAGAGAAACCGCAGTGCAACGTTGTGTGAGCAAGCTAGAGAAACAAAGCATAAACATATAGACAAACTATAACTTCACACAATACACCCATACATCACAAACAACAAGTAAAAAGGGAGCAGGGGGGAGGAAGAAGAACGTGCTCTCCTACCACATCGAGCACATTAAGAGGTAATTGAGAGAAAAAGCGGGGAATTTAGAAAGAGCGTCCAATGAAGCCAGGTCTTACGGAATTTATCTATTTGTTCAGGAGTACGGGCAATCAGCTCCTCCATCCGTCTCACAGACCCAATCTCCGCAAACCATTCGTCCAGGGACGGTGGGACAGTTGATTTCCATTTACGTGGGATCACATTTTTGGCAGCCTGAAGCAGGTGCTTTAGAAGAGATTTTTTGAATTTATCAGTAGAGATGGGGATCAAGAAGAGCAGCAGTGCCTCCGGAGAATTTGAGATCGAGACTCCAGTAACTTCCTCGATCACCTCCAGGACCGAGATCCAGAAGCTCCGTAGCACAGAGCATCCCCACCATATATGGGCCATGGTCCCCTTTTCCTTTCCACATCTCCAGCACAGGTCCGAGGTGGAGGATAAGATTCTATGCAAGACTACAGGAACCCTGTACCACCGGGGGAGAATTTTGCAACAGGTCTCCTGATGTTTGGATGCTACCAATGCTCTATGGGTCATCTGGAAACATCGCTCCCATTGGGCTGGAGTGAAGGAAAGACCCAATACCTCCTACCATTTAAGGCAAAACAGGGGGGGGATCCATCTTGGCCTGAGAGCAATAATTTATACAGGAATGATAGGGAGTGTCTTAAACTTGCAGCCGACACCACCACTGACTCAAAAGTCGTAAGGGGCCTAGTCAAATGACATCTGGACTTAATTTTGTGAAAAAAATGAGCAAGCTGAACAAGTTGAAATGGGGCAGTTGCAGGGACTGGAGTCTCTCCAAGGATGTCGCCAAGTGGTCGCAATTTCCCCTCAGAAGCCACCTGGTATAGATGCAGGGGCGATCTTTTCATTCCACCCAAGAACTCCTGTGGCGAGATCCCCGGAGGGAAGCCAGGGTTGTCTGTAATAGGCAAACAAGGGCCCACCGATCTATAAGAGAGTGGGAGTTCCTGTAGGAGTAGAGGACGGACATGGTCTGTCTTACGCAGAAAGAGGAGGACATATCATTACCCAGGGCAGGGGTCCAGGTCCAGGGGAGAACCGCCACCGCGGAAGAACTAAGGTCCTCAGCTAAAGTGACCCAGAGCTTCCTATCCCTATCCGTGGCCAGCGCCAAGAACCTCGAATAGGCAGAGGCCAGATAGTAGAGCTTACAGTCAGGCAGTCCCGTGCCCCCAGTAGCCTTAGACCTTGTTAACGTTTCGTACGCTATCCGTGGTCTCCACGCGGACCACACAAAAGCCGTAAAACATCTTTGAAGGGTGTTCCAAAACTGCGCGGGAACCTGTATGGGAAGAGTTTGAAAGAGGTATAGGAACTTTGGAAGGATAGACATTTTTAAGAGGTTGATTCTGGCGAACCAGGACAGTTCCTTATTCTGCCAGCTCTCCAGATCCCGTTTGGTTTTACTCAACAGAGGAAGGAAATTGTTAGCAAAGACCCTCGACAAGTCCTCAGAGATATGCACCCCCAAATATGAGATACCTGCACTAGGCCACTTGAATTAAAATTGAACTGTATGGAAGCCTGATCTCGGGTAGTAATTCCGACCCCAAGGACCTCAGATTTGGAAAACGCTGATTTTAAAGTTTGACCAGTCCCCAAAGTTTCTGATTATGGCCATCAGAGCTGGGAGAGAGATGTGAGGGTTTGTGATGTAGACCAAAAGGTCATCGGCAAATGCCGAGCATTTATACTCCCGGTCTCCAATAGTAACCCCTTTGATGTCCGAGTTAGATCTGATAGCCGCCATCAGACTCTCCATCACCAAGACGTATAACAACGGGGATAAGAGACAACCCTGTCTAGTCCCATTTGAGATAGAGAAGGAAGCAGACAGGGCACTATTGACTTTGAGACGAGCAGCGGGCGCGCGATACAGCGCAGCGATCTTAGCTAAAAAATTAGGGCCGAGACCCAAGTGGCTGAGGTTCTGGTGCAGAGAAGGCCACGAAATACGGTCGAACGCCTTCTCTGCATCCAGTGATAATACCACCAGAGGGATCCTGTGGGATTGTGCATGATGGATAATATCCAGAGTTTTAAGCGTGTTATCGCGCGCCTCCCTGCTCGGGACAAAGCCCACCTGGTCTGGGTGGATTATCGAGTTTAGAAGAGGATTAAGTCTATTGGCTAACAGTTTTGCGTAGATTTTCAGATCCACATTTAACAGGGAGATGGGACGATAACTGCCACAGCATTGGGGATCCTTCCCCGGCTTGGGAATAATAGCAACATGTGCCAGTGTAGTCTGGGCAGGGAAGTGGGTGTCAGCTGTGATGGAATTGAAGGCGTCCAAGAGCACCGGGCTGAGTAAGTCCCGGAAGGTTTTAAAGAATTGTCCCGTGAAGCCATCCGGCTCTGGGCTCTTTCCACTTGGAATATCCTTAATGACCGACTGCAACTCCATCAAAGTGAATGGTTCCTCCAGTACCTCTGCAACTGAAGCTGGGATTATAGAAGAGAAGGATGGGTGAGGGAACACTCCCGGTTGATGGGGCTGGGAGGGGGAGGGAAGGTTATACAGTTTGGAGTAGAACGAATGGAAGATTTGAGCAATTTCTTCAGTACGATGAACCACAGAGTTCGACGTAATCTTGATAATAGGGATATGGGATTGGGCCACCTGCGATCGGACTGCCCTGGCTAACATCCGCCCGCATTTGTTGCCGTATTCATAAAATGAACTGCGGCATTTTTGGATAAAACGACCAAGAATTCTCCAGAAGGCGACGCACCTCCAGACGTACCGTTAGCAGTTCCCGGAGGACTACAGGGGAGAGGGCGCCTTTATGCACTGCCTCCAGGGTAGAGACCTTAGAAAGAGCTTTTGTGAGAGCAGCCGCTCTATCTCTTTAAAGCCTAGAGCCGTGTTTAATGAGAATGCCACGGAGCACGCACTTAAGGGCCTCCCATTGGTTAGTCCCAGAAGTGGGGTCAGAGGTATGAAGAACGGGAAATTTGGGGGAAACAGATTTCTCGATATCAGCGACACATATCAGTAGAGACTCATTTAATTTCCAATTCCAGACCTTCTCACACGTGGCAGGAAGTCGCAGCGTGCAAAACACTGGGGCGTGGTCAGACGACAGAATATTCCCAATTGAGGCAGACACCGTCCAAGGCAAGGCAGAATGCTGGACCATTATATAGTCTAAACGACTATAAGATCCGTGGGGAGGAGAAAAAAAGGAGTAGTCCCTATCAGAGGGTGCATGATCCTCCAGGCATCACAGAGCTGGAGTAGGGAGAGAACTCTTTCACCTTCTTAATGGCTGAATATGCTAGAGCTGATTTCCCAGAGGAGTTATCCAGAGTGGGATCTAGCGTAACATTAAAGTCACCACTAAGTATAACAGTCCCCTGAACAAAAGGAAGAGAAGTATCAATAAAAGTTTCAAAGAAACCCGCTGGCCTATGTTCGGGGCATAAGCATTTATAATGGTAAACAGTTGTCCATTGATGGAAAGGACTGAGGTAACGGGCCCCCGGGTCAATAGTGCAGCTGACAACCCGATGGGTCAGGGACCGATGAATCGCTATGGCACCTCCCCTCGACATGGACTCTCGACAATTAGCAATGTGCCTCGTGGTATAGTATTTACTCTTGATATTAGGGGCGTGTCCTACCTTAATTTGGGTCTATTGGAGGCATACAATTTGGACCCTGGAGTGATGAAACTGGTGGAGAACCTGCGCATGTTTCTCCAGCGTGTTCAGGCCCTTCGCGTTAAAGGAAGCAATGCGAAGATCCATTATGATAGGAGTCAAAGGGGGGCTTCAGTCCGCACCCAGCCGGAGCAAACCTCCAATTCCGAAACCACTGCTGCAGAGAAAAGGAGAAGAGAAAAAGAAGAGGGAAGGGGCAAGGGAAGAGGGAAAAAAAGGCCCACCACACACACACACAAACAAGACACGGACAAAGAACCCAAAAGCAGGAGCCTAAGTCCTGCGCGTTAACTAGACAGAATAGTATCAAGAAATGTGAATCCTGCTATGTTGAGTGAACTCAGAGCAGGAGTTCTGCCTATTGGGGGAATGTGGAGGAGCTCAGGAACCTAGAGAGGGCTCCTCGTGGTCATTACTAAAATACAACTGAACAAAACTAACCATGCTAACCAAGCTGCTATTTAGCAGATGTATAGGGGGAGACCTGAGTGAACACCCAAAAGAGTGTAAACCGGACATTAGCACCATAACCTGTTAAGGGCTATTAATGCCCACCAGAGCATATCAGAGGAGACTAATTCTCCCACTAAAAGGTGCCCACTTTATGGCATTGAGTAGGACACCTCCACTGAGAGTCTCCGAAAAAGTGTCCTCACGAAGAATTCAGAGGAGGAGAGTGCCGCTGGTCCCGGGCCATGCGACCCCCAAGGACTTTTTTTTTTGAATAAACCCTTGCCCCCCCCCTGTGGTGGGGGTGGGGGCGGGGGGTGTAGAGAAAAGCTCCCGTCGTCTCTTCCAGGGGGTGGTTGAAAGGGTGGGGAACCCAAAGGGTTTGGGCCCCCAATCTGGAATGACAGTTTCTTGATCGAAAGTTTGTAACACCAGTGGAATGTCCTTTGCCAAACCGTATCGTCAAATTTTGTTTGGGGGCCAAACGAAAAGGGCAGCGAAAAAGGGGGATCCCGGGTAAAAAGGGGATTTTTTTCCCTCCTTCAGTAATCCAGGGGGGGTTTTAAGGAAAACCCCTGGGCTAGGGGGTGGGGGGATAAGCCCTGCAAATCCTAATGGAGCCGCCCTGATAGGAAAAAGGGACTTAGGGGGCGCGAGCTTGGAAGATGAGTCCCCCCTTGGCAAAAAAATGAACCCGGAAATACAACATCCCGCGGGTCTCGGGTCATCAGGGTTAGGAGGTCTCAGTGCTCATGACCCCCTGCCCAATTAAATATGGGCGTGGGGGGGGCCCCCTAGGAGGTCTTTTGAAGATACCTTGACCACTGCGAACAGATCAGAAATTAGGGACAGTTTCGGGGGGGGCCCCTGTTTAGGTAAATTATTACTCCTGCTGCGTTTTTCCAATTTGTCACCCAAATGCTGCTGAAGGCGAATTTTTGAGCCGAATGGTGTGCCACCTCATCAGAAACCCGTGGGCCAGGTGAGCAGGGGGTTCTGGGGGGGCTTGATCTAAGTCGCCCATTTTTTGTATCCCAGGAAAAATAGATCACCCGCAGGGGGGTTTTGGAACCCCCCCGGGTCATCTGTGTAGAAAAAGGGAGATGTGCAGCTTTTGAGGGGAGCGACTGCAATAGTATTTTTCGGGTTTGGGGCTAATGTCCGGGCCCCAATTTTCTTTCCGGGGAAAGGGCGGGTGTGCTGTTGACAGAAAGGGATGCAGCACCTGGGGCAGGGTGGAAACCGGGTGCCCCAAAAACCCGGGGTGTACCCCTCGGGCTGTCGGGGGGGAAATTGGTATATGAAGGGAGGGCCCCCGAGTAGAAAAAGGTTTTGCCCCCCAAATAATTATCAGGAGAAAGCCAGGACCCTTTTGGGCCCAGTGGCAAGCAGTGGGGCCCCCCGGTGAACCCGCCTCTTTTGTGAGGGACCCCATATCCCATGGGGACCCCTTGGACCATTGGGGGACCCCGTTGCAGGGGGCTTTTGGGTCCATGATGCTGGAAGAGGGGAGACCCCCGGGGTCCCTAGGGCTAAAAACGCCCCCCAGAAATGTTTCCCACATGAAACGGGAAAGGTGCACCCAAAGGGGGTCTGATCCCTGCAGGTAGGGGCCTGGAAGCTGTGGGGCCCGGAGAGCAGAGCAAGCCCCCCCCAACTGTAGTGTAATCAGTGTCCCAGGGGTTGGGTAAGGGAAGAGGGGGGGGACCATTGGGGCCCTCAACGGGGCCCGTGCCAAGCCCCTTTTGGTGGATTTGGGGGTTGTTTCCCCACTGAGTCAGGGTGAAAGCGGGGACCCCGGGGCAAAGCCCCGCAGGGAGAGTTCTTGTAGACCCGCACCCCGGGCCGGGCGCGGGGGTTCTCAGCTGCTTCAGGTGGGGGCTCCCCCCCGGGTGCCCCAGAAAAAGCGCGCTTCCGACTCGGGTCCCGGGGCCGGGGAGAAAAGGTTTCGGACGCCCGGAGTCCCCAAACCCCAAAAAAGCGGGTTTACGGCCCCGGGGTGTTCCCAAAGGGGGTTTCCCTTGGAGCTTGGGGGAGGGGGGGGTTTGATTGCCCCCTCTGCTGCATGTCGCCACCCCGGGACCCTGGAGGGAAGATGCCTTTGGGGCGCCCGGCCACCCTTGGGGGGCCCAGCGGGAAACCGGGGACCCGGGGAGTGAGAATGGGGGGCTTTACCCGGTGGAAAGAAGGGCCCCAAAAGCCCCTCCTGGGTAGAGCGGAAGCGCGGGGTCCCCTTTGGGCCTCTTTTTTTTGCTGGTCTTCCCCTTTTAGGGACGAAAGGTTAGGGCCCGGGAAGGGCGGGGACCATGGGGGACGCTGCGTGTGCGTCTTAAAAAAGGGGCCAAATTGCAAAGGGCCACGCCCCCCCCCCCTGAAGTAAAATTTCATCCCCAAGGTTTAAAATTTAAACCTCTTGATTGGGGGGGTAATTTGGACTAAAATACATTGTGCCCTGAAATTTTTTTGGCCCTAAAATACGTAAATTACATCTGGTTGTTCTGTAGTGTTTTTTCAAAACCCAAGGCTTAAATTTAACTTCTTGATTTTTGGGGTTAAATATGGGCAAAAAATAGGGGGAGGGTCTTTTTTTTTTTGTCCTGTAAAATTTTCAAAAAAAAACCCATCTGTTTTTTCGTAGTGTATTTCTTACCCAATTTAAATTTAACTTCTTGATTGTGGGGTAATTTGGAATAAAATACGGGTTGGGTCTGTTTTTTTTTTTGGCCCTATATATCCCAAAAATTTAAACTTTCTTTTTTTTCTGTAGGTATTTCATACTGAAAGCTTCCACCCACTTGAAACGCCGTTTTGGTTGCCCCGGTTTTTCGGTTTTTTTTGGGGGGGGCCCCCTTCCAATCCCTTTTTAAAACCCAAATTTCCTTTAAAACTTTTCCTCCCCCCCTTTTAAAATTTCCAAACATTTCCCCCCCCAAAACCCCCAAATTTCCCCAAACCCCAAAAACCCCCCAACCCACCCATAACCCAAACAAATTAAATCCCCCCTAAAATCTTCTACCCTTGCTTTCCATACCCCCAAATCCCCAACCTAAAAACCTTTCTCCCCTTCTGTGTTAAGGTTTTTTTCCCTCCCTTAAAAAAGGGCCAAAGTTTCCAAAAAATCTCTTTGCTCTTCCCACCCTCCGGGTTGCTAAATGGTTTTAATTTTGGGGCCCCCAAAAATTTTTTTTTTAATAGGAAAAACCGACCCCCCAAATTTAAATTTTTTGGCCCTTGGCCCAAAATGGGGGTTTTTGGGCCCCCCTTTTTTTCCCTTTGGGTCACTCCCCCAAAATTTGGGAGGCCCCAATTCCCAGTTAAAGGTGAAAAAGAAGATAACCCACCCCATTGCCAACCCACTTTAATTTGGGCCCATCAGGCGGGGGTTTTTTTAAAAAATTCCAAAGAGGGATTGGGGGGATTTTTCCCCTTTAGTTAACTTTTAAAAAAACCCCCTATTCAAAATTTAATTTTAACCAGGTTTTGCCCTTACAATAACCCTCACCCCTCCTGAAATAATTGCCCGGGGTCTTTTTAAAAAAACATCCCAAAAAACCCTTCCCCAATCAAAAATTAAAACCCAAAAATCATTTTAACACAGTTTAGTTGCCCCTTGGTTTCCTAAACCCCATTTTTCCAACCTTAAAACCCCTTTTTTTTCCCCCCCCGATTTTCCTAAGCCTGGCAAAACCCCCATCCACCCTATTGCCTTCGGGGACCATAAGGTTCTTCCATACATTCCCCCATTTCCCCCCTTTTGGTTGGTTTGTTTTGTATGGGAATTTAACCGACTCACATTTTTCAAGGCAAGAGAAAAATTTTCCCAAAACCGGCCAAAAGGGCCCCAGGGTCATCCCTTGGCGCTCAGGGGCCCAAAAACGGGGGCCCAAGCCCCAGTTTACTGCCCTACTATAATTTGGGGAAAACCGGGAACGTTTTCCACCTCCTTCTTGCCTTGGGGGAATTACCCCACCTTCACCCCATGGCTGCAATTCCCACAGGGGGGTTACCGGGGAAACTCCAAAACAACCAGGTACCCCACCTTTATAAGCATTTTTCCATAAAAGGGGGGGGTTCCCTTGGGGGCCCAATGTCCCCCACTGGGCAGGTACCCTTTAAATTTAATTGGGTTGGGAAACTCCATAAGGGGGCAGGGGGGCCCCGGGGTTTTGGGGAGGTTTCCCCCGCAACCACACTAGCAGCACGGGAAAAGCAGAAAATAAAAACAGCACACCCCCTGGGGGTTTTGCTACCCAAACCCCCGGCCTAAAGGGCGCACCTGAACCAAAACCTACTACCTTTGGTTTTGCAGGATTTTTAAAAAGAAATAAACTTCTTTTCCCTCACCAGGCCTTGGTCCCCCCTAAACCATCTTCGTTGTTTTGGGATCAGTTTACACCCTTAAAAATTTCTTTAAAACCCTAAACCCCGGCCCTCTTGGCTCCAGGCTGTCACTTGGTTCCTACCGGGGGGACTCGGTCTACCTCACTGACCACCTCCGTAAAGGTAACCCCCACTCCCGTGGGATGACTATGGCACAATGTACCTTTGTCCCCCCCTTTAAAACCTGTGGGCCCATGGCCCCCCCCGGGTTTTTTACGGGACAAACTCAACATAAAGGGAAAAGGGCCTTGCCGATGACCTCAGCCCCCTTTTCCCCGGGTGATTTTTTAAGGTTTTAGGACTGCTTCGTCCCTCCAACACATAAAATTTTATGGAGGGGGGAAAGACCCCTTCAGGGGCCCTTTTTTCCAGTTTTCCATCCCAATTACCTTTGCAGGACTACGGGGTCACGGGAAACCTCACCTAGCTTCACAGCCTGCCACAGGTATTTGATTTGGGGTTGACCACTTGGGGGGCCTATATTGAAACTACGGGGACCAAAAACTGTGCCCGGGCTCTGCGGGTCAGGACCTCCCCGATATAGAGGCCCACATTCCCCATGGCAAAATTTTTTCACCTGCCCCTTTTTGGGCACAGACCCTTGGAACCCAATGTGGGGAGATGTTTCCCTTCCCCTTTTCCCCAAAACAGCCATCTCAAAGGGGAACTCTCAGTTTCTATCGGGGACACTCTTGTATCTTGCCCCCACCATCAAGGGCACCCAAAACTAACCCCCTTTTGGGGTCTCCAACTAAAAACCCCGACCTGGCGGGGTTTCACTTTAAAGGCAATCAGTCCCCCCTTCTCAACACCGTAGGGGCAGCAGACTCGGGGCTGGACAAAGCACTCACATATAAGCATCAAACACCCCCGGGGACCAACCCCTTGGGGGTTGGGGGGAGGGGAAATTTTTCCTCCCTTGTCTTTTTAAGGAACACCCTAAAACCCAACCCCCCAGAACCCAGGCCCCCCTTTATCTTTTGGGAAAATTAAAAACACCTCACCTGCCCCCTCATTTGGGTTAACATACACCCGCTCTGTGGTTTTCTAGCAGCTCACCCCCTTCCATCACTGAAATCTTCGTGACCAGGGCAGAAAAAGTTTACGGAAATACAGAAAACCCTTGAGGTAATTTGAAATCCGTAGAACAACAAAATCTCAACCCCTTTTTCTCTCCCACAGGTATCTGATGTTGCATTCACCCAGGCGGGAACCCCCTCCCAAGAGCTTGGGCACACCCCCATTAAAATAGTCCCCCTCACACACTGTAGGAGAGCAAACATTCTTTAGGAAAAATTCCAGGCCATACCTGGCCGTTTTACACTGGGACAGAAAAAGGGTGGTCAAACAACCCCTGGGCCGATTTTCCTTACTTTTCCCCGCTACCAAACAGGGAAACACAGAGCGCGGGGTCACGGGGAAAACAAAATTCCTGTGATACCTAGCATTAAATTTTACAAGTAGCCCCGACCTCCAGGTTTCCCCAAAATTCTGTCACTTCTGCTGTTTTGGCACTCAACCGCTTGTTCACCAACCAAAAGGGGCCCCACCCCGGATACACCTGCTAAATTTCTTTTTTCCCGCAGTGGGTTTTTTCAGCTATTTCTGCTTTTTGGGAGCTGGGCTCTGGGGCCCAGCCCCCCCCCCCCTTCTCAGGTTAAATGGAATTGAGCTACTTCTTTAAAGGGCCAGTTTTAAATTTACCCAGTGACCTTTTTAAAAGGGAAAATTTTTAAAAATTCACCAACATAAAGTCCAAAGAAATGTTCAAGTCCAGAATATCACATTTTCAATGCTCTTTGGACTTTGTCACTTGGGAAAAAGTTTGGGGCCCTCCAAATTTAAACCCCCGCCTTTTGGGAGGGGGCATTTTCCAGAAAATACCTGCTTTCCCTCTTTGGGAACTATCAGTTTCCCCCACAAAAATGCCAGAAAAAATGGGGAAATCTCTGCCCAGGGGGAATTCCCCCTGAACTCCTTTACTCCCCCCGCAATGATCTTCCCTTCCCAGAAAAGGGGCTCAAAAAATAGGTCACAGTTTCACCAACAAACCCGGTTTGGGGCTTTCCAAAAAAAAACCGGGATTTTTTAAACTTGGGGCACTTTTGGAAATTTCTGCCCGACAGTCCAGATCTACCCCCAAATGGGGTCCCCCCCCCTAGCAACTCCCCGGGGCCTTACTTTGGGATCTCTTGGGGCCTGTCCCCGGTACCGGTTTTTGGGGAAGCCACCCAAACTGGAACTCCCCTGGTTTTTGGGGGGGCAAAACCCCCTTGGGTTCCCTGGGTGGGGCCTTGGGGGGGGCGCCTCCCTCTGTTCGGGGGTTAACCCCATTTAATTTCCAGAAAAACCCCTCCTTTACCCCTTTTTATCTTGTTTCCTTAAGGGGGGAAGTCCAATGACTCTTTTGGGGTTTGCCAGGAGAAAAATTTTTTGGGGCCCCAGGAAAAACTAAACCAAATTTGTTTTGCTGCAGTCCTTGGCCCGATGGCAAAACCCCTCAAAGGCTCAAGGGACCACTATATTTTTCCCCGCCCGTTTTATTTTTTGCAAAAACACCGTGCTTATCCATAGCAAGGGAAAAAAATGTACCAACACAGTCTTTGCAATAGAAGTTTGTCCCCCTCTTTCCACTGAGAACACAGTCAGGCTCCCGGCCCTTTAAATTCTCCTGCAGCAAGTCCTGTCTGTCAGTGCCAATAATACCCGCATCCTCCACCAATTGTAAGCTTCCACTCACATTGGACGGCCGCCATCTTGGCTCGGCCTGGGGGTTCGTCAGCTCTGGGATCGCCGTCTTCTGCGGAATGGCATTCAGACACCAGGTTCCAGTTTACATTGACCTCAGCCAGCTTTATTGAGGCACATGCAAACAAATCATACAAACAAAAACCTCAGGCCGTCTGGCCCCTGACTAAACAAATTAGTCCCTCTCTATATGCGGTCTGGACCTAGCGTCCAGTACCACCAATGCACCTACGATCTCACCCAATGGTGTGGGTTTCCCTCAGCCTCTTGGGGCCAGAGCTTTTCCCTCACTCTGCTGCTCCACACTGCAGGTAGCAGACCACGCCCCCCGTATACCTGAAGGCCCCAAACCTTTTATAGGAAAACCGAGCCCTATCCCAAAACCTGGCCGGACCTGGGGAGTAGACGCCCACCCAACGCAATTTCTACTCCCCAAAAAGAGCCAACCCAGGAACGCTGGGAAAAACCACACAATACCACTTTCCAAATTGCCAACCACTTAGTGGAGGCTGACAATACGTGCGGCTGGCTCTTATTCCACCAAGGCCAGGTATCCTTGGTGGCATGTTGCATAGAGAACTCGGGTATAACTCCACCTAGTGGCAGAAATAGGTAACTACCTGTAGTTGTCCTGTCACAATACCCAAGGATTAATTTAACCTCTTCATTGTGGCGTAATCTGGACTAAAATACAGTGTGTCTCTATTTTCTGGTCCTATATACGCCTAAATTATATCTGTTTTTTCTGTAGTGTATTTCATACCCAAAGCTTAATTTAACCTCTTGATTGTGGGGTAATTTGGACTAAAATAAAGGTGTCTGTTTTAATTTTGTCTGTATACGCCTAAATTACATCTGGTTGTTCTGTAGTGTATTTCATACCCAAGGCTTAATTTAACTTCTTGATTGTTGGGTAATATGGGCTAAAATAGAGGGTGTCTGTATTTTTTGGTCCTGTATACGTCTAAATAACATCTGTTTTTTCTGTAGTGTATTTCATACCCAAGGCTTAATTTAACTTTTTGATTGTGGGGTAATTTGGAATAAAATACAGGTTGTCTGTATTTTTTGGTCCTATATATGCCAAATTTACATCTGTTTTTTCTGTAGTGTATTTCATACCCAAGGATTAATTTAACCTCTTGATTGTGGGGTAATTTGGACTAAAATACAGGGTGTCTGTATTTTTTGGTCCTATATACGCCTAAATTACATAAGGTTGTTCTGTATGGTATTTCATACCAAAGGCTTAATTTAACTGCTTGATTGTGGGGTAGTTTGGACTAAAATACAGGGGGACTATATGTTTTGGTCCTATATACACTTAAATTACATCTGGTTGTTCTGTAATGTATTTCATACCCAAGGCTTAATTTAACTTCTGGATTGTGGGGTAATTTGGACTAAAATACGGGGTGTCTGTATTTTTTGGTCCTATATATGCCTAAATTACAATTACATATGTTTTTTCTGTAGTGTATCTTATTCCCAAGGCTTAATTTAAACTCTTCATTGTGGGGTAATTTGGACTAAAATACAGGGTGTCTGTATTTTTTGGTCCTATATACGCCTAAATTACATATGGTTGTTCTGTACAGTATTTCATACGAAGGCTTTAAAATTTTAAACCCCTTCATTTTGGGGTAATTTTGGGTAAAAACAGGGGGGTTTTA
>JAODAL010037870.1:0-39887 GCA_025379985.1 Phyllomedusa bahiana | reverse complement strand
CTCCCCATACCCTCCCCTTTCCAAAACTCTGCCCTTTTCCAAATATCTCCCCCCTCACCACCTCCCGCTCCAAGACTTTCTCCCGTGCTTCACCCACACTCTGGAACTCCCCCTGCCCCAACACATCAAACTCTCCTCCACTTTCACCAGCTTCAAAACAACCTGAAAACCCATTTCTTTCAGGATTGCCTATAACCTTCACTAAACTTGTCACTACTTCCATCCACAGACATGTCTGCCCCTCACCTCCTGTCTCTTTTTCCCCCTCCTTGTAGATTGTAACCCTCGCAGGTAGGGTCCTCTCTCCCTCTGTCGTGCCAATTGTCATTGATCACTTTCATTGAAACTCGTTTGACTTATGTATTGTATGTAACCCCCTCGAATGTACAGCGCCCTGGAATCAATGGCGCTTTAAAATAAATAATAATAATAATAACCGAAAAATTATCATCCCAATAACAAAAATACATTCTGCAGGTTGTCAATTGATCTCCGGTCCAGCTGTACTTTAAAGAATGTATTAAAAATGTAATTGAATTTCATAGTAGGACAGTTTAGACACACCTATGCACAGGGTGTTTATAATATTAACCTCCCTCCCCTTTTAACTGTGTCTGCATCCTCAAAGCATAGATATAGCCGAATACTATGGCAGAGCAGTAAGCCAAAATGCAATTCACGGTCTTTATGCAGGTGCACAGGTTGCACTCATTGTATGTTGAACCTGGCCTGACCCTTGAAGTGTCTGGAACTACATGATGAACCACCAGCTGAGCTGCAGTATACTTCTCCAATATCAAGGGCAGAACATGCGGTTCTAGAAACTACAAGGGTCAGGCCAGGGTTTAACACGGCCGGAAGAAAATACCCAGTTGTTTTAAAAGGGTTGTATGTTTTCAGTATTTATTAGAACAGAATATACTGTGTAGCATTTGAATATTAATTCTCCAACCAAGGTCTTGGAGACCCATAAAGCTTGCTGCATATTCCAAAAACAAAGTTGTTTACAAAGTTTATTCATTGATAATGCTCAGTTATATATGAAATACAGAAAACTTCGAGCACTTTAACTTATGGTTTGGATCACTTTATAAGGTAACCACAAGAGGGCCCTTTCTTTCCAGGAATCACTAGATAGTGACCATTCTCCACTTTGTGGTCACTAACCAGCTCCACAGTTATCTATAGTGTGGGTTGTTGTAAATTGTTGCTTAACTTCAGTCTTAAATTATATTTGTTTTATAAATACGGCTCCTATAGGAAATGCTGATGGTTGTCCCAGCCTGTTATTTCTTCAGCTCATCCTGATCGTCCCTGCAACACTAATCTGACATTTTAAATATAAAAATTAAAAAGTGTTTTTAATATCTTTTAGTGGCTAACAGATATGAAGGTGAATAGCAAGCTTTTGAATATAGCTACGATTAAGGAAGCACGCTTCCGAAACATGTCAGCGTCCTAGTCATCTCGATCCACCAGTCGCATGCACAGTGCTCCTCCATGCTTGGGTAACTTTGGACTTGTTCATTATTGGACATTTATCCATTTTTTTTAAATTTGTTTAAGAATAAAGTATAACATTTTTTATGTTTGCAACGTTGGACATGTAGCGGACATCTTTTCTTCTATTCCATATGGTTAACACGAGGCAGTGTATGTGTCTGGCTCTGTCTTTATGAGTTTGCATCAACCAGGTGATTTTTGTATTTTTGAATATAGCTAGGTCTGTTCATCATATGTGGTTTAACACAATATATGAAGTGTCCCATATTTATACATAAAACAACATTGGAATAATGTGATAAATAAGACAAGTGATGTGAATCAGAACCATTAACATGGCGGCAGGAAGATTGAAGAAATCAGGCAATACCTTTAGGACTGGTTCACATCTGAGTCATAAGCCTGTTAGAGGAACAGAAAAATGAAAATAAAGGCAGTGCCATATCTGTTTCATGATGGATACCAATGGCACCCAAAGGACCACATTGACAATAATATGGTTCGTTGCTTTCTGCCATGGTGTCCGTCATTTTGCTTCACTATTTTTTTTCCATTATTTTAGAATGAATCTACAATAGAGGCTTCTAACCGAACTTCCGACACAGATGTAAACCGGGCCTGAGAGTCTAAATGAGTATATATATTTAAAGGTAAGCTTTAAAGAATACTAGTTCTCTTTTTCTGATATGATGCTATGCCATGCACAGTATCTCACAAAATTGAGTAATCCCCTCACTTTTTCGTAAATATTGTATTATATCTTTTCATGGGACAATGCTGAAGATATGACACTTTGACACAATGTAAAGTAGTCAGTGCACAGCTTGTATAACAGTGTAAATTTGGTGTGCCCTCAAAATAACTCAACACACAGACATCAATGTCTAAACCACTGGCAAGTGAGTCCTCCTTTAAGTGAAAAATTTGCCATTTTCCCTCCACGGGGTAATGTGACTCATTAGTGTTATAAAGTTTCAGGTGTGAATGGGGAGCAGGTGTGTTATATTTTGTGTTATCACTCTCACACTGGTCACTGGAAGTTCAACATGGCACCTCATGGCTAAGAACTGACTGAGGATCTGAAAAAAAGAATTGTTGTTCTACAATAAAATGGCCTAGGTTATAAGACGATTGCTAAAACCCTGAAACTGGGCTTCAGCACGGTGGCCAAGACCATACAGCGGTTTAACAAGACAGATCCCATTCAGAACAGGCCTCGCCATGGTCGACCAAAGAAGTTGAGTGCATGTACTCTGCGTCATATTCAGAGACTGTCTTTTCATAATAGACGTATGAGTGCAGCCAGAATTTTAAAGCCGTGGGGGGGTCAGCCTGTCAATGATTAGACTATATGCCGCACACTGCATCAAATTGGTCTGTATGACTGTCATCCTTGAAGTAAGCCTCTTCTAATGATGCACAAGAAAGCCCGCAAACAGTTTGCTGAAGACAAGCAAACTAAGGACATGGATTACTGGAACCATGTCCTGTGGTTTGATGAGACCAAGATAAACTTATTTGGTTCAGATGGTGTCAGGCGTGTGTGGTGACAACCAGGTGAGGAGTACAAAGACAAGTGTGTCTTGCCTACAGTCACGCATGGTGGTGGGAGTGTCATGGTTTGGGGCTGCATGAGTGCTGTCGGTTGAGGGAAACTACAGTTCATTAAGGGAACCAACATGAACTGTCCATGCTGCAAGTTTTTCGAAACGCTGGCGGCTGAAAAGTCGTCGGGCTGAAAATCCATTCAGTGTAGACTACTGAATGAATTTTCTTTTAGGCCTCGTTCACACGGCTTATTTCGCCGCGTATTTGCCGACGGATTGACGATCGTCAATCCGTCGGCAAATCAGTCAGAAACAAGTCACAGCCTATTTTCTATTGATTTCAAAGAAAAAACGGCTCGTCGTTCACAGACACGACGCGTATTTCCGTGCCGGATGGCCGCCGCGGATTAACGACGGCAATCCGGACGGAAAAACAATAGCATGTCAATTATTTTACGGACGGATTCACCACCTACAATGATTGGAGATGGGAATCCGTCCCGGGAAATCAGTTACAAATACGTGCCACACTTAGTGGCACTTATTTGCAGCTGATTTTCAACTGTTTTCAGAACGTATTTACGATCGGCAATCCGATGTAAATACGTTCTGAAATAAGCCGTGTGAACGAGGCCTTAAAGTCTATGGGGATGGTTTCTTGACAGTTTTCCGATGGTTTCCAAATCCACACACCGTTTGAAAATCTGACAAAAACGATGCCGTGTGGACAGACTCTAAAGGTTCTAGACTGGCCAAGCATGTCTCAACACCAAAACCCTATTGAGAATCTGTGGGACATCCTCAAACAAAAGGTGGAGGAGCACAAGGGGCGACATGTATGATTTATTGCGCTTAGATGCTAATTTTTAAGTGCATTAGAATAATATAGAATGTGCTTGAATTTGTGAACCCGGTCTACTGCGGGTCCTAAATCAGGCGCATTCTTGTGCTAAGATGACACTTCTAGCTCAGGTAAACCACTTAATGTTCCTAGATTTGCCATATTTATCAGCTATAAATATGTAGTTTCGTACTGTTCTAGTGCGCCCCGTGCAGGAGATTTAAAAATATAGCCCCGTTCATATATGTCGCCCAAGGTCTCTAAAATCCAGCAGCTCTGTGATATTGTCATGGATAAGATAAGTGGAAGAGGATTCCAGTAGCTGCAACCTGTGAAGCTCTAGTGAACTCCATGCCCAAGAGAGTTAAGGCAGTCCTGGAAAATAATGGCGACCACACAAAATATTGACACTTAGGGCACAATTTGTCAATTTTTACTCAAGGGTGTACTCAATTTTGTTGCCAGTGGTTTAGACATTGATGGCTGTGTAATGAGTTATTTTTAAGGCACACCCAATTTATACTGTTATACAAGCTGTACACTGACTACTTTACATTGTATCAAAGTGTCATATCTTCAGTGTTGTCACATGAAAAAATATAATACAATATTTACAAAAATGTGAGGGGTGTACTTATTTTTGTGAGATACCATATATCATAATGTCCGATGAAGAGAACTAGTATTTGTTAAAGCCAGGGGCGTCGCTAGGCTGTTTTATTCGGGGCTCGGGCCCCGAATAAAAACTCCCGTGCCCGAGTCTCCCGGGCTCCAGGCCGCTGCCGTGGGCTTGGAGCACCGACTGGCCCTTCAGCTGCATGTGCGCCCCTTTGGACGCACATGCAGCTGCGGGCTTTTGCGGAGCAGAGAGCGAGCACTCCCTGCTCCGCAGACAGTGTCGGAACCAGCTCTGGGTTCCGACACTGCGGGGCCGCCGGGTCCCACAGCGCTGAGGACCCGCCGCAGCCCCGTGCGCCTTAGCCGCAGCGTCGCGATGAGGGATGTCATCGCGAACGCTGCCTGTCCTCGGGCGCACAACGCGTCATAGGCCTTTGCGCCCGGGGAGCAGGCCGGAGGAGCGCGGGCTGAAGGGGAGGAGCGCCGCCGGGGGAGTTAAGGTGAGTATGAATGTTATTTTTAAAGCGGTTTACCTGCCTCAGTGCCCCTATATACTGCCTGTGCCCCTATAATCCTGCCTTTTTGGCCCCCCAAATCCCTGCCTGTGCCCCCATAATGCCTGCCTGTGGCCCCCATACCCTGCCTGTGGCCCCATATCCCGTCCCGGTGGCCCCCTATATACTGCCTGTTTCCCCTATAATGCCTGCCCCGTGGCCCCCATATCCCTGCCCTGGCCCCTATAATGCCTGCCTGTGGCCCCCATATCACTGCCTGTGGCCCCTATAATGCCTGCCTGTGGCCCCCATATACTGCCTGTGTCCCTATAATGCCTGCCTGTGGCCCCCATATACTGCCTGTGCCCCTATCATGCCGCCTTTGGGCCCCCATATCCCTGCCTGTGCCCCTATAATGCCTGCCTGGGGCCCCCCAAAACCCCGCCTGTTCCCTATAAATGCCTGCCTGTGGCCCCCATATCCCTGCCTGTGGCCCCCAAATCCCTGTCTGTGGCCCCCTACATACTGCCTGTGCCCCTATAATGCCTGCCTGTGGCCCCCCTATCCCTGCCTGTGCCCCTATAAAAGCCTGGGCCCGGGGCCCCCATATCCCTGCCTGTGCCCCCTATAATCCTGCCTGTGGCCCCCATATCCCTGCCTGTGCCCCTATAATGCCTGCCTGTGGCCCCCATATCCCTGCCTGTGGCCCCCATATACTGCCTGTGCCCCTATAATGCCTGCCTGTGGCCCCCATATCCCTGCCTGTGCCCCTATAATGCCTGCCTGTGGCCCCCATATCCCTGCCTGTGCCCCTATAATGCCTGCCTGTGGCCCCCATATACTGCCTGTGCCCCTATAATGCCTGCCTGTGGCCCCCATATCCCTGCCTGTGGCCCCCATTTACTGCCTGTGGCCCCCATATCCCTGCCTGTGGCCCCCATAGCCGGCCTTTGGCCCGATAATGCCTGCCTGTGGCCCCCCCAGATCCCTGCCTGTGGCCCCTATATTACTGCCTGTGGCCCCCATATCCCTGCCTGTGGCCCCCATATACTGCCTGTGCCCCTATAATGCCTGCCTGTGGCCCCCATATCCCTGCCTGTGGGCCCCTATTACTGCCTGTGGGCCCCCATATCCCTGCCTGTGGCCCCCATATTACTGCCTGTGGCCCCCATATACTGCCTGTGGCCCCCATATGCTGCCTGTGCTCCCCATATACTGCCTGTGGCCCCCATATCTCTGCCTGTGGCCCCCATATCCCTGCCTGTGGCCCCAATATGCTACCTGTGCCCCTATAATGCCTGACTGTGCCCCCCATATACTGCCTGTGGCCCACATATCCCTGCCTGTGGCCCCCATATGCGCCTGTGGCCCCCCCTATACTGCCCAGTGCCCTATATTCTGCCTCAGTGCCCTATACCTTCTTGTGGCCCCTATATACTGCCTCAGTGCCCCCATATACTGCCTGTGGCCCCATATACTGCCTCAGTGCCCCCATATACTGCCTGTGCCCACCTATATACTGCCTGTGGCCCCTATATACCTGCCTGTGCCCCTATAATGCCTGCCTGTGGCCCCCATATCCCTGCCTGTGCCCCTATAATGCCTGCCTGTGGCCCCCATATCCCTGCCTGTTCCCCTATAATGCCTGCCTGTGGCCCCCCATATCCCTGCCTGTGGGCCCCCATATCCCTGGCTGTGGCCCCCAATAACTGCCTGTGCCCCTATAATGCCTGCCTGTGGCCCCCATATCCCTGCCTGTGCCCCTATAATGCCTGCCTGTGGCCCCCATATCCCTGCCTGTGCCCCTATAATCCCTGCTTGTGGCCCCCATATCCCTGCCTGTGCCCCAAGAATGCCTGCCTGTGGCCCCCATAATTTCCCTTGCCTGTGCCCCTATAATGCCTGCCTGGGCCCCCCCCTATCCCTGCCTGGCCCCTATAAAGCCCGCCTGTGGCCCCCAATACTGCCCGTTCCCCTATAATGCCTGCCTGTGGCCCCCATATCCCTGCTGTGGCCCCCATAATTTCGCCTGTGGCCCCCATATCCCTGCCGTGGCCCCCATATACGCCTGTGCCCCTATAATGCCTGCCTGTGGCCCCCATATCCCTGCCTGTGGCCCTTTTATTACTGCCTGTGGCCCCCAAAATTCCTGCCTGTGGCCCCCATATACTGCCTGTCCCCTATTATGCCTGCCAGTGGCCCCCATATCCCTGCCTGTGGCCCATATTACTTCCTGTTGCCCCCATATCCCTGCCTGTGGCCCCCATATTACTGCCTGTGGCCCCCTATATACTGCCTGTGGCCCCATATGCTGCCTGTGCCCCCCCATATACTGCCTGTGCCCCCATATCTCTGCCTGTGGCCCCCATATCCCTGCCTGTGGCCCCAATATGCTACCTGTGCCCCTATAATGCCTGACTGTGCCCCCCAATACTGCCCGTGGCCCACATATCCCGCCCTGTGGCCCCCATTTCTGCCTGTGGCCCCCATATACTGCCTCAGTGCCCTATAATTCTGCCTCAGTGCCCCTATAATAACCTTCTTGTGGCCCCTATATACTGCCCTCAGTGCCCCCATATACGCCTGTGGCCCCATATACTGCCCAGTGCCCCCATATACTGCCTGTGCCCACCTATATAAATGCCTGTGGCCCCTATATACCTGCCCTGTGGCCCCTATATACCTGGGCCTGTGGCCCCATATACTGCTTCAGTGCCCCTATATACCTAACTGAGGGGACTGCTATACCTATAATTAAGGAGTTGCTGGAAATGTGAGGATTCTAAGATATTTGTGTCCAAATCCTCAGGGACGAGTATTGGCCGGGAGCAATCAGCGAGAAGGTGTGAACCGGATGGAGAAGAAAAGGGAAAGTGAACAACGCTGATCAGAAAAGACGTCTCCGGTGAGTCACTAAATTTAACTGCAGTGTAATCACTTATATGTCTGCAGAGTGTCTACATACAACTAGTAACTACCACTATATGGCCCCTGTATGGCGGTTGGTATATGTCTTCAGAGCCCGTGTACAGCTGATAGTCACATGTGGGGTCTGGCAGGATTATTTTTATCCTTATGTAGTAATAGTTTTGGGTCTTTGGGTTTTTTAGGGGGGTTTTAGTTTAAAAATCACTTGTCTGGTAGATTTTGCTCCATGTATCGTTGTACGTTTTGGTGACTGTTTAGGGTATTGTCATATGAAGGTGAGAAGTTCTGAAAAAGTAAATTTTTTCCCTTGGTGATTTTTACTGTACGTGACTGCTGAGGAGATGGACGGGATCTGTGTGGGATGTGCAGAAATTAGTGACAGGAACACAAGGTTTTTCCTGTAAAAAAAAAAACATCCACAGTTCACAATGAGGCGTGAAAAATGTGTGAACCCAGCCCTACCCAGAAAAACACAAAGGGCCCGAGCCCCGGATGTTTTAGGACCCTAGCAACGCCCCTGGTTAAAGCTTACCTTTGAATATACTCTGCCTCTAAAAGGTTTGGTCTGATTTCTTCCCTATTCTACTCCTGTCTATGGCTAACACAGTACAACACTGCACTGAGAGGAGTTGGACACAGCGCTGGACTAAGGAGAGTATCTCATAGATTTGTAGTATGATTATTGTCCTCTGATTTATTCTATGGTTGTGATGCCTTCACAAGGTCTGAGGGACACATTCCTTAAGAGATGTAGAATGACATAAATCCATGCAACAAATTGATTCCTGTTCTGAATGTATCAAAGACCATCATGAGTTTGTACTCCCAGAATCTTTGAGATTTTAAGTTTCCTTTTAATATGAGAATGTCCATGTCTGTAATCTTGTATACAGGACAACACAAATGTTTTGCTCCAGGTAGACTTGTCCTTCTTTCTTCTATTGTGTGACAATGAGAGTTTATTCTCGTTCTAAGCTTCTGTCCTGTTTCACCCATATAGAGACCCCCAGTAGGACAGGTTTATATGGAACCTGTATGGAGGCACACAGCACCCATAGACCATGTGTAGGAGAAAACAGACCTGTGTACATAAAAGCTGTTTTGTCACTTTATCTTGCTGATTTACTGTAGACCATTTCTTTTGGTCCATTGGTGCCATCACTTGCTTCATTTTATGAGGGTATGCTACTGATTTTATAGATATTGCAGCATGCCCTATCTGTTACTGACTACTTCCAAGTTACCTTAAATTTTAAGGAGCACTGAAAAATGCCAGCTAGTATGCCAATTTTTGGAATTGTTGGGATGTTAATCAAGACAGAAAAAATTTGTTTAGGGGCCAGTCAGCGGGACTCTTCAGTAGTACAGCATAACCACCTTGAGTCTTCACTGATAAGTTGTGAATGACGCATGCTGTGTAAAAGCTTTATGCACATTCTGTCTGACTAAAAAGGTATTTTTGGACAAGGTAGCTGTTGGTCTAAAGTTGAAGGGTACCTCCTGGCTGCACCTTTTTCCTATTAGTAGAAAATGTAATGATGTGTCTGATATGCTGGCTCCATCTCCCACCGTCAGATTTTGAACTGCAGATGGGAGACATGGCCAGGAGTTATGGTAGAGGTACCCTTTACCCAGTGTATAAAACCAGATTTCAAATATCAACCCCAAGTTCTTACGTTATCTTATTTATAGAAATAACCCCCCTGAAAATGTTCTTCACTGTCCTTCTTGGACAAGAAGATTTGTATTGAAAACACTGCAGTCCATGTGTGTGTTTGCTTTCTACAATGCTAGTAATTGCTACTGTTAGTTGAGCTTGCAAAGTAGTTGCATATGGGACGAGAATTTCCGTCTCCAGAAGCAGCAGGTGTATGTGTGTTTCTTATTCATTTTCTTTTATAGTAATTATTCTCTTCAGTTCCTCCAGACAGTATGTTTTATTCCTCTTGTCTGTTTCTTGTGCACCAACATAATTCATAACTGTAGTAGAATAAATATTTCACCGAGTGAATTACTTTTGCTAGTAGATAACACATGAAAAAAACACATTTTGCTTAGAAATTGATTAGAATTTTACATGCATCATCAATAGGTTTTAATTTTTCTCTAAATGTAGAAACCACATGAAATCACATTGTTCTGTTATGTAAGTAAAAATAAGTGTGTTTGCCACATTTGTGGCCACATCTAGCTAATTGACAACCTAAGGGTAGGTTCAAACGATCCATGTTTGGCGCGGAATTTCAACGAGGAAATGACACGTGCTGGCCCAAGGCAGATTTCTGTCTTCTATCCTTTTGTAGTTCTCACCATGTAAATGCCTCAAAGAATAGACATGTCAATTCTTTTCTGGCACATCAAGTAAGGTCATTGTCATCTAAACAACAAAGATGATTTTACACTGATTTCAATGATAGCTGTACTAGTACATTGTTTGCAACCTATTTGGGCGTGTGTTCTGGTGCGAAATACGGCCCAAAATAAGCGTAAAAAATCTCCATGTGAACGTCCCCTAATAGCTTCTCATTGTGCCGTGGAGGACACTGTAGCTCTAGATATTGTGAAAAGCAACTGCAATCTTCTACTTAACTAGATGTTATCCACCCATAGATGTTAAGGGTGCATTTACATAGCAAAGACCAAATACCAGCCAGATTTCGCGACCGGTATTTAGTTTTTTTTATCACGTAGGGGGACGGCTTTTGTCCGTGGTTTGCGGATTCAAGCCCTCCCCCTTCGCACCCACTTGTTCAGGTACGCCCAAAAAACTGGCCAGAAGAATGAACATGTTCTAAGTTTTTCGGGCCGCCAGTGGTGTGAAGGACCGTCCGTTGGAAAATCCATGCAGCGGGGACTACTGCACGGATTTTCCATTGACGTCTATGGGGGAACGTTGCTTGTCGGTTTTCAGATGGTTTGTAAAACCAACAAATAACCTGTGCCATGGGGACAAGCCCTAAAGGTACAGGCAGTCAACATCTAACTCTGCACGGCCTTGCAGAGTGCACAGCTGTAGGTTAATTGTGCATCTACAGGAGCAGAGATCTGGTTTTCGTTGGAGTTGGAGTCTACAGGGAGAAGGCTTGGGTGGTTTATTACTGTCCCTGCCTTCCCAATCACTGTATACACAGTGCAAAATAAGCCCCCCAGAGATCTTTTTCAGCCATTAGGGCAGGTTGTAAAATAGGGAAAAAAACTTTCACCTTTTAAAGTTGCTTTAAAAGGCCACCGATCCTGGTGCGCCTGTGCCTGCTGATGATGTCACGATCAGTGGTCACATGACGCTGCATCCAATCCAAGTGATCGCATGCCATGAATCCAAGAAGAGAGCGCTGACACCAGTGAATAGTGGCAGAGTCACATGAACATGACGTCATTGCCCCAGAATACTGAGAGTGGCGGCTGAGTGGATTTAAAAGGTGAGCTGTTTTTTTTTCTACTCCCCTCCCCAACAGGTTGAAAAGCTTTTTGCAAAAATGGAAAATCCCTTCAAGTTTCTAAGAGCAGACATTTTAAGTCATACATAACAGTCATGACATAATAAATGAAGTCTATGGCACCAGACAATATAATATATACAGGTAGTCCCCATGTTACAAACACCTTAGTTACATACGGCTCATATTTAAGAACAGAGGCTGTTGCTGGGCGAGACTCAGAGCATATCATTATGTTCTGAGTCACGCCCCATTTATTTAGCCCCAAGCGCTTTGGTTCTCCCACGTTTCTTTAGTGACATTGAATTCTATATGCTGCAGCTGTTTTCACACATGCCACCAGACTTTCTTCCTGTAGATAGGTCCAGAAGGAGGTGTACCTGGGCCCGGGTCACATGTATATCTGGATTTATAACATTGCAATTTGAGGCATCTAAATTGATTTTTGCAACATAGAGAGTTACTATACCTGTTAATCTATATGTTTGCTGTAAATTAATGATGTACAGTTGAAGCCAGAAGTTTACATACATTATATAAAAAGACAGATATGCATGGTTTTCTCACTAACGGACATGAAATCAGAATAAACCTTACCCGTTTTAGGTCAATTAGGAATCAAAATTATTATATTTGCCAAATGCCAGAATAATGAAGAGAGAGAATTTTAAGGCATTTTATTGGTTTCTTGCATCAAGTCAAAAGTTACATGCACTAGGATATAGCTATGCCTTTTAAAACATTTTGAGGACAGCCCATATGATGATGTCGATGTCTTCTAGGGAAGATTCTGATAGTTTATTGGCAACATCTGAGTTTAATTAGAGAAACCCAACAACCCTTCCCTTGTGGGATTTATTTTATTGGCATGACAGAAACTACACGTGCGTTCGCTGTGTAACATAATGGGAAAATGTCAAAAAAAAAATCACCAAGAAATCAAGAACAGAATTGTGGATTTGAGAATCTGAATTGTATCTGGTTCATTCCCTTGTGCAATATTCCAGATACCTGAAGGTATACAGTGTTCATATGTACAAACAATTATACCGCAAGTACAAACAAGATGGGAATGTTCAATTCTATCCATATATCCATTATAATGGATCTCTAAATAGATCTCAATCTAATCAATCTATCTTACTATCTGATCTATCCTATCTAACTATCTATCTATCAATCTATCTATCTATCTATCTATCAAAAATAATAAATAGGCAGCAAGGCAGCACTCATTAAAAATTACCTTTTGGAAAAATAAAATAAATTAGGGTGCCCAGCGATTAAAATTAACCTGAAGTCTCCAGTCCCAAGCTATCCAAAGAAGGTCTCCAGCACTACTCCTATTATGGCAAAAAAATTTGAAAAAACTTTATTCCAAACATGCCAGTGACACATGGTCCACTGGGCATGTAGGAATTAAAGTTTTATATCATTTTTTGCCATATGTAGTGCTGCGACTTCTTTGGATATCTATCTATCTAATATTTAATATGAACACCATAGATAGCATTTATTTTTTTTTTTTTTTTTTTATATTAATTCAAAGAGGATTCTCTGTTCTTCCATCCAGTGGTTGGTAATAAGGCCCTCTGTTCCACAGTGCAGAGTAATGTTTAGACTTGATAGCGCTGAGCTTGGGGTCTTCAGGGGGAGCTTGACAAAAATAGTTGACAATGCAGAAAGTTTTGTTGATAAGGCAGCCCTCAATCTCTTTCACTGCCAAAGCACAGCACAGGCAAATGACGAGCTTTCTATCTAGGAACTCCTACACAGCATTGTATTTATAGTCCTGATTTTGACATACAGACACATTTGGAACGTGAAAATCCAACTGTAAACCATCCCCAAAGACCTCAATAGAAAATCCGAGTGGGATATGCTATGCACCCAAATTATGCATTGCGCCTAGATAGGTGCATCAGTTTACTATTCAAGGTGTACCATATGCCAGATTTTTGACAAGTTCGTTCATTCAGGCACACTATACATTGATTTAATGAGACTTAGAACTGGCATGGTGACGCCTCTTTCCTGATATGTTGCCCTAAGCACGTCTGAATGAACAAACTTGTCAAAAATCTGGCGTGTGGAATACCTTGTAGTGGTAAACAATGCACAGCCAATTTAGGCACAGTTAGCAATATAATTTGCTAGCTTATGTTGATGCACCTACTGTATGCGCAATCAATATGGTTTACTTCTCCTGGCATATAATGCTCCTAGTTTTGGTGTACAGTTCCCTTATATAGAGACTCTAGGACTCAGGCATCACATTTTTTTTGGCAAAAAACCAAAATAACAAACACACAAAACAATGGCACAGTCGTAATAGGACATGTTCACTCATCCTAAGTGTTTTTATTTGTCCATTCTACTCTACTAAAACTGATCCACACTGGGGCCCATAAGAGGATTCAATAAGCTTTCATTTCCAGCGAAGACTTCATTGAATGTCTTCTCTTCTTTATGCTTTTGAACAAAACAAGAACCAGGAGGCTTCTTAAAATGAATATGTTTTTCTTTAAATAGAAAAGCAAACCAGATGGTTTGAAAAAATGAAAACCACGGGCGCAACTAGATTTCCAGAATAGCAGGAGATGAAAATATGCAGAATGTAGGAGTGGATGAGCATTGTGATGTTTTGTTATGAGAATGTTGACAGGATCATTTCATCTCGTTCTTTTCTAATACTGACGATCAAATCCTTTCCTTCATTTACCTGCAGAACCAAGGGCCCAAAGATACAACACAACATGAGTGAGTTTGCTTAGTCTAAAGCTTTCTATGTGAATCCTGGTTACAAAAAATAAATCTTATTTTATGTGTAATTAAAAGTTATAATATTTTTATGATAAAAGTCAAGATATCTGCTTGCTTTCATTCAATAGAAACCTTTTCTACCTGTGTTGTTCAAGTGATGGACATACCCGGAGATGGCTCAGATTAAACTGGTGCTTTTTGTGTCTCAATCACTAACATTTTTGGACTATGGAAACCACAGATCTGAATATTGGCCTATAATTGCTTCATTTTTCAGGTATGGCCTATCCGTCACAGTTTAGGTCACAGAAGAAATTTCTATAGGATACACAGACAAAAGGGTAAATTGCTAAATCACTGCCAAAAAAAGACAACCCTAAGCTAAAATACAAACTTGAAAATATCTATTTAATATGATAAAAGTTATATTTTAGCAAAGGTTGTTTTTTCTGGCCATTGATAATATCTAGGATGTAAACAATTGTATCTTGAACCCTGCGCAGTCATATTTAAAGACTGAGTACGAGACCCATATGAGGACCTTTGACATAAGCTGGAAGCATATCTTGACACAGTGTCATCTTGCATGTGATTAGTGATCCTTCTATGATCTGGGAAGAAGCAAGCACAGGGTTCTGACTAGGACCCTTTGATCACTAACTGACATTTGACAATAAATAAACTAATAACTTTAAAAATGCTGGAGCTATGGAGCAGACTCACTCGCTGACCCCACTCAATAGGTGGTGGGTGTCAGCCGTTAATTACAGCTAACCCCCAGCGTTAAAACCATGGATCGGAGCTGCATCTGATCCCTGCTGTTTAACCTTTTAGACGCCACAGCGA
This sequence comes from Phyllomedusa bahiana, assembly GCA_025379985.1. Lineage (NCBI taxonomy): Eukaryota > Metazoa > Chordata > Amphibia > Anura > Hylidae > Phyllomedusa > Phyllomedusa bahiana. The sequence continues at coordinate 24,910 of JAODAL010037870.1, read as the reverse complement.
TCATGGTCGCAACGTTTAAATGAATAAGGGACGGCAGGTTGCTGATTGGTTGCTAATAAAGGCTTCTATGGCTGGCATATTACTGCTCCTGTACTTTCCTGCTTTAGGTATAATCATTCCTGTGGCCTATTGTTCAAGTACCCTAGGAATACTATGTATACAAGTGAAAAAAAAAGTTGTAAAAATAAAAAATAAAATAAGAAATATTGAAAGTTCAAAACCCCCCTTTTGCCATATCAAGAAAAAAAAATTAAAAAAAGTTACACATAATTGGTATTATGGTATATGATTCGTTTTGCGTCTGTAAGGCCAATTCACACGGCATATTCTGGACGTAATTCAGTTCCGTAATTACGTGCCGTAGTGCGCTCAATTACGGGCTGAATCCGTCCCAGTAACTACGGTAATGCTCAGTTCTCATAGAGAACTATGGATTACGGTACTCCACTCTCCTGCTCGTGCCGAAAAAACGCCGAGAGGGGGAGATAACCTGCTACAATCACTTTCTAGCGCCGTTGATACGCGCCGCTAGCAATGACTGTCTATGGGCCCGCGAAGTGCTGGCTCCCCCGCAGTGCTCCCACCGCTCCCGCCCCACCCCCGGCCCGACGACTGGCGTCATTGGGGGCGGAATTACGCCCGCGCAAGTTAAGGCCAGTGTGTAACATAGACCATAAAAGTCCCGATCTAATAATATAACATCATTTACCCCAAACATTGAACACCCTAGAAGAAAAAAAATCTAAATGGCCAAACCGCATTTGTTTTATTCATTTCACATCCCCAAATTATTGTAATAAAAAATGATCAAAAAATTGTATGTACACTGCCCCACAAACATGTCTGCCCCTGACCTCCTGTCTCTTTCCCCCCTTCCGTGTAGATTGTAAGCGCTTAGTTCGTGGCTGCAGGTTCTCACTCCCTCTGTACACTGTTTGGTTATTCACAAGATTGTCCACTATTGTAATTGTTTGACTAGATATATATGTAACCCCCTGAATGTACAGCGCCCTGGAATCAATGGCGCTATAAAATAAATAATAATCCCAAAATGCTACCAATAAAAAACATCACTTGAGCCTGCAAAAAATTAGCTCTCACTAAAAAGTGATTGGTTGCAGAAAATAGCGCTCAGAGAAAAGTTCAACCAACATAGGAATGTTTTTAATTTTTTAAAGTAATAGAACATAATTAAAACTTACACTATTTGGTATAATAAATAACCTGGGAATCCATACCCACCTGCAAAATACAGATAGACAACTTGGCTTCATTTACATACCAAAGATTAAATGCATATAAAAAAACAATCTACCCACCCAAAATTTCAGTGGGTTTTCTTTTTTTCTACTTTCCTCCACCCACTTACATTGCTTTTTATTTCCCAGTTTCTTATATAGTTTGGTCAATGGAACCATTAAAAAGGACATTGTAATCCGCATAAAACAAGCCCTCATACGACTATGTAGATGGAAACGTAAAAAAAGTTATGACTGTTGGATGGAAGAGAGGAAAAAAACTAATGCAACAGAAAAAATTGTCTAAGGTGGGAATGGTTTAAGGACGAATTGTGAAATACCTGGACTAAGATATATATCTTGATTCATGCTGGAGAGCACAGTATCTGCCTTTGTATACTTGTGCATGTAGAAATGAGTATAAGGCTTTATGCAACGTGGCAGTGTCAGTACAGTGGTTGGTGACAGTGCAACGTTTTATGTGGATTTTGGGGTGTGCTTAGCATATATTTATGTTAATATGAAAGGTGTTTGGAAAGCTATTTACAGTCATATTTAAGGTCGATTGTGTTAATGAATATCAAAATGTGAAAAGATATGTTTACACACAATCATATAAATATAATGTACATAAAACCTCTCATCAGCCCGAAGAATTAAGACAAAGTGTGCAGTCAAAGTCCCATTACATATCTAAGAGCGTCACTTCGATCCACCTCACCTACTGAGTGGAACTGTTGGGTCAAGCTTGAGCTCTAGAATGTTGCCTTGACTTATGCAGCTATGAAACATAGAGGGACTAGCTACCTACTATGCCTCACCTATTCTTTGGTGTTGCACACGCTTTGTAAATTCACAATAAAGTATTGTACATTTATTAAAAGCATAGACTAACTAACCAAATGCCTCCTCTTAAAGGGGTATTCCCACTTCCTAGATTAGCTTTAATCAAGGCAACAGTAAATAAAGACTTGGGACAACATGTATGAACGGGGCTGCGCCAGATTTCTGCCGTCTTTTCAGCCTGATATCAGATGCAGCCCCGTTCATACATTTTTAAATCTCCTGCACGCCACTCTGGGGAGCATTACATAACACCTGCGGCGCTTTGTACTGCGGCCGATCTTGGGGGACGTGCGGGAGACGAGGCTCACTAAAACCGTACCAAAGCCATATATTTATAGCTTCGTTACGGCAATTCTGGGCGCATTACAGCTGGAACAGGTATACCACTTTCGAAGTGGTATACCTGAGCCAGAAATGTCGCCCTAGTGCTGGAATGCGCCTGATTTAAGACCCGCTTTATATTTGGCTCATAAATCAGGCGCATTCTATGCCTTTATTATGCGCTTGAAATTTGACGTATAGACGCCAAATTTCAGCATGTCACCCTTGCTGTTCTGATTTCATAGTTAGGGCAGATCTTATCTCCAGCTCTTATACCAGTTTCTCTAGGTATCGACCACCTATCTCTGCCCTAGACGGAATGATGGCATCACTCCCTGTTGTGTTATATCAACACAGGAGCTTGTTAAAACCTGTTAAAACCTCTCCATGACCAGTGTCCCTAAACAGGCTCAGTTAGGAACAGCAGAGCTGAAATTTCAGTGACTGCTGTAGAATCACCCACAGCCTGAATGGGAAGTGGATCTTGAAGCTGGGCTGATGAACAGACACCTCCCTGTGTAACAGCCAGATGGGAAAACCTCTCTAAGCAGTCATAATTGTAGCTAAAAATGAATGTCAAAGACAAAACACCAGTCAAGCTATCGATAAATAATTTCTTTTAGTAAACATTACTTCCACTTACCTTTTAAGAAATGACAACCCAGGCCTGTCATGGTGAGCATAGTTGCCAATAAGTAGCTCAGCTTAACAATGTATCCCCAGGGTATCATAAGCGGCTAACTAAGGCAATACACATGATAATCTTCGGTTTGGGAGACATGTATGATCAGGTTTTTCACCTTTTTACGGGCGTAAAAATAGCACCAAAGTGAACAGGCTACGGTGTCTAATGTGCCAAACGAATGTGTTAGACACATTGTTCGCAAGACTTGACACTTTTTAATGCGCCTAATATTAGGGGGTGTGGAGCAGGACACTCGTAATATTAGACACATATATGACTGTGGGCTGGCAAAACTAGGGCATTGCTGCTAGGACAGGCAGATCTATTTTAAAGTGTCGAGTTGAAAGAGTCGAAGTGGAGCTAGATTTGCTGTTATTTGCATAAATATGTGTTATCTTACACAATAAAAATACTTTTTGGTTTTTTTTAAAAGTGCTTCAGCATAATAAAAACTATATAAACTGGGTATCGCCATAATCGTATCGACCCACAGAGTACAGCTATCTTGTCATGGATACTGCACAGTGAGTGCTGTTAAAAAAATAACACTACCAGGATTTCAGTATTTCCGTCACCCTGCCTTACAAAAAAACAGATTTAAAACTGATCAAAAAGTCTTGTCCAAAAAATATTGATACCAATAAAAACATCAACTCATCCCCGACAAAAAACAAGCCCTACACAGCTCTGTATACAGAAAAATAAAAAAAGTATGGCTTATTTAGACTATAGCAGATGCAAAAACATGTGTTTTTCCTTTTAATGTGAACATAAAAGTTGTGTTTTATTATGACTGATAAAAGCAGAAAAACAAAATCAAAAAAATATTAATTTGATGTCGCTGAAATCGTATCACAATCCGTGCTGAGTAAACACCTATCATGTCAATTTATACCGCAAGTGATGGCGTTTAAAAATAAAAAAACAACTTACCAGTAGAATGCTCGTATTTTATTCAAAATGCCTCACAAAAACTTTAATAGAAAGTTTTACAAAGCATCAGAATACAACCGATAATGGTTACTAAAAAAAAAGAGTCAACTCATCTTGCAAAAACAAGCCCACATAAACAGACTCCGCATAACAGGAAAAATGAAAAGGTTATCGGCTGACATATTAGGACGAACATAAATAACTGTAATTTTTTATAACTCTAATTTCTAACTGTTAAAAGTAATAAGAACTTTAAACTGTATAGAAATTATATCATTGCAAATTAGTACCCACCCCCATAGTCAAAGAGTTCTCCTTTCAATTATAGCCCTACGGTTGGAACCACAGTGTCAAAAAAATGAAGAGCCCACTAAAAAAACGAATGGCGAATCCGCAATTTTTATAGCCCAATACAAAAAAAAAAACTATGGAACACCTGTCGCCCAAAAATTGCACGTACACCCTAGATGAGTCCCCTGAGGTGGTGTTTTTGAACCGCAAAATGTGCGAAGTCCCTTGGAAGGTATTCACCTGTTCTGGTAGTTTGGGGGCTTTGGAATGCTAACATGACCCCCCCAAAAATCTATCTTCCATTCCCAAAAGCCAATAACACTCCCTCCTTGTACGCCCTGGCCATGGTGTCCCAAACAGACTTCTGTTACCACCCACCATGTATGGATTATTGCCGAGACTAGGAAGAAATTGTGTGTATCAAAATGTTGGGATGCTATTTTTTCACCAGAACATTCTTTGTAAAAATCAACATTTCTAGCTTAAAATACATTGCAAATTTGCGGTTGAAGATTTTTGAATTGTTGTTTTTTCAATTTTCCCAGCCTAATGGCGAAAAAAATTTGTGAACCACCTGTTGTGGTCGATAAACTCACTGCACACCTGGATATATGGGGTCTTTGTAAGGATGTTTATTTAGTTTTAGCACCTTAGGGTGTCAGCAAATCTGAAATGGCGCCTAAATGAAATCGTAGTGATAATGAGACCCAGATGTCCGTATAAGCTGCTCCTCCTATTCTGGGGCATGTGGTTGAGCCAACAAATAAGCACACGAAGGACCACATATGGGAATATCTCTGAAAACGGCAGAAACTGTGGGAATCAATAGTAAGTATTGCATTTCCTGATCCACGGATCTACTATTTCCTTGTTAATAATGGAAGATAAAGATGAAACCTGCAAAAACAAAGTGAATTTTGAAATTTCACCTCCACTATTAGCCTTAATACCCTGTGTAACACCTAATGGTTAAAATACTTCCTAAATGCTGTTTGTGAATACCTTTAAGGGTGAAGTTTTCTTAGATGAAGTCATTTATGGGGGTATCTAACATCCAGACCAATCAAAAATCACATTAGAACTGGACTGGGTCCCTTGAAAAAAATGTATATAGCAAATTTACTTGAAATTTGAAAATTACTACAAAAATCAAAGCCCCTAATGGCATAAAAAAAAGACATATAAAAAAAAAAGAAGTTCCATCCTACGTAGACATGTGGTAGATGCTAAGTTATAAACTATATTAAGTGGAATATCTATCTGTCTCACATTCAGAAATTTTTGAAGTTTGGAAAAATGGAAAATTTTCTAAATATTTCAACGATACTTTGATATTTTTCACAAGATAACAAGGATTTTTGGAGATACAAAATTTCTTGCTATCTTAAAGCACAATGTGTCGAGAAAAACAATTTCCTGAATCCACATGGATAGTGTAAACAGTGTACGAAAAGTTTATTCTCACATAAAGTGACACACGGCAGATTTAAAAAAAATAGGGCTCTGTCAAAGAGGCCAAAACTGGCTCCGGTGGTAAGGGGTTAATGTGTCGAGTCGAAGTGGAGCTAGATTTGCTGTTAGGGAAAAAAATGTAGATATTTCTTAACTTACACCAGTACAATAATAATTATTATTTTATTATAATTATCAAACTATATAAAATTAAATTATTTAAATTTAATAAAAAGAGGTTAACAAATAAAATTAATATAACCAATATATTAATAACCCGAAAAATATAAAAATATCTCCTATAAAATAATTTAAATTTACAATAAATCTAAAACAAATTTTTACATTAAATAACCCACTGATAATGTTCAGATTTTTACATTATAAAGATTTACTACATTAAATTTGAAAATTATTTTTGCTTACCCTTTATTCTACATACAGCAAGAGCCAGCACAGGACAGGTCTTGCTGGGACCTGTGGTTTACAAAGCAGGATCAGTACCATAGTTTCTATTCACTGACATGCTATTCTAATGAATTGTCTTTTATTTCCAGCCTATCTATAGCCTTTGTATATGTTTGCCGCATTACTTATGAACCAAACAAACAGGTGAGGCGCAATGAACTTTTGATATAATTTATGAACGTACAAAAACCACTTTCATACATTCAAGTGCATTTGACACCGAAAAATAGATGCAAAAATGCACTTCGATCTTCCTAGTTCCATACATGTCTCTTTTTGTATTTTTTCAGCCATAGATTTGATATAGTATTTTGGATTGCAGTTTTGTTGCATAATCAAATTACTCTTTTAAGCATCATGTTTCCTTCGAGAAGAGCAAATTATCCAATCAAGCAAGTACAGTGGTCCCTCAAGTTATAATGGTCTCAGAGTGCAATATTTTCAACTTACAATGGTCTTTTCAGGGACATTGCATATTGAGTGTGGTTTCAAGATACAATGTTCCAGACACTGATCCAGCCAATTAACATTAACATTTTACTTGTAAAGCATCTGTTTTAGTGAAGTACATGCTGTGATTAGCGGTCTTGTAGAGTACAGTGCAGTACTACATAATATTCCGTACTGCCCCTACATACTTCAGCATGAGCAGTTCATTTGGCAAAAGTTAATGGGGCCCCATATTCTTATTTTTCTTCTGGTACATGAGTATGAAATACATGACCGCATAAGAAGCTCCTACTCAGCATGGAACGATATAACCACATCCAGCAGCTCTTTTGGAATGTTATATGTAAGGCCCTGCTTTACCGGTATTAGTTATCTACATAATCTCCATTTTTCATTCTCTTGGATAACTTTTGAAGCCTTGGAACCAATTACCAGTTTCCATAGAGTTATAGTTTAAACATTCAATGGTTACAACATTCAATGATTGTCCCAGAACCGATTAATATTACATGTTGAAGGATCACTGTATCTCCACTGGATCAGACTACTACCACCACCATGTTTTGGTTGTTCTCATGATAATCTGATAATTGGACTGGTCATTTTCTTGTGATCGCATCTGGCAAGACAGAGCCGACAGGGCAGGAGTTAAACACGGCATCGGCACAGACTCCCTTAGTAACGCCGCTTGCGTGTTCCTCATAGCCCGCCTTGAAAATTCTCGATTGCTAAAAAGTGACGGACTCTCACGTCCTGGTGTCACAGATGTTAATACGGAGTCAAAACCCATGTGAACAACCCCTTATAGATAGCCGAATGGGAAACTGTGTTTTGGGGATCGATGTAGTGTACTATTTATTTTTTTTTGCAGAGGTCTTTTTTATTTGTTAAATGTGACACAAATACATTGTTTTTTAGAGCCATATTTTCTCTACAATATTTTGGGGAAGCTTGTGTGACTTGTACATTCTATTTAGGTCAATTGCCATTTCTGCGAGATTATCTGATGGGGGGCAAAAATTCAGGTGTCAATCATCTTAAAGGTTGTTGCCAGGAATACCGTGCCTTAGCGAGACACGCTACTTAATCACACATGTTAAACAACGCCCCCGCTGATCAAAAAGAGAGAGAGACACACGCATAGAGCACAGAGCCGACTGCATTCAGACGATATCCGGTGTGAACAGTGTTTTCACTGCAAATGCAATCAAACTACAACTAGTGGATTCCTGTATACAAACCGACAACCACCTTTTCTCCACAGGCAAGCTTAGTAAAGTTCTTCTTCATGTTCTCTGTAATCAGATAAAGCAGGATCTCCTCAGATAATCAACACTACAACTAGTGGATTCGTATACAAAAGACAACAACCTTTTCTCCACAGCACTTGAAAGCTTCTTCCAAGTTCTCTGTCAATCAGATAAGCTGCATGGATCTACTCCTAGATAATCACGACTTTACAACTAGTGGATTTCTGTATACAAAATAACACACATATTTCGAACCCGGTGCCGTTGAAAGCTTCTTCACGGCTCCCTTTCATCAGATTACAGAAGTGTGTGCCTCTGCACAAGCCCGTCCAGCAGCCTCTTGTCAGGTCATGATCTAATAGAAGCTTTTAAGTACCTAAGGGCAGGTAAGGTAGTCCTGTATCTCTCTCAGAACTGAATTTCTTTGAGTTAATCACATATATTTATAAAGTGATAGTAAATACCACTAATCTTTGATGATCCCACTCAACAAAACTCGTGGCAAAACCCGCTTTAAGAGGCATTTCGTTTTTCTCGATGTTTTAAACATACCGTATATACTCGAGTATGAAGCCAGACCCAAGTATACAGCCAGAGGCATCCGTACACGATTTTGCCCCAGAAAATCCAGGAAAGCTTATTGACACCGAGTATATGCCGTGAGGTGAAAAATGCAGCGGCTACTGGTGAATTATAAAAAATATCAAATAGATACCAATAAAATTACATAGGCAAGATATAGGCAGTTTCTTAATGTCCCCCATAGGCAGATATATGCTGGTTTATATAAGCAGTTAATGTCACCCATAGGGGTCAATATAGGCAGCTATAGTGGTCCCCCATCAGGCAGGTTATAGCAGTATACAGTCGTTATAGGCAGGTGAAAAGGACCCCTAGGCCAGGTTATGAGGCAGGGTATAGGTCGTAATTAGTCAGGTATAGTCCCCACTGAGGCAGGCTATAGGCACGGTATAAGTCACCCTAGGCAGGCTATAGGCATGTATAGATCGTTATAGGGTCAGGTATAGGCCCCCTAGGCAGCTATATCGCAGTTATAGGTCCCTCAAGGGTAGGCTATAGGCAGAATTGGGCATCTCATGGGGGAGCAGGTATAGGTCCTCAAGGTCGACTATAGGCAGGTAATAGGCAGGTAATAGAGGTTCCTATAGGTAGGGGCCTGTATGCAGGGTAAATTGCAGTATAGGTCCTATATGGAAGGGTCTGTAGGCATGGTATAAGGGCAGGTATAGGTCCATAGTAGGCTGTATGCAGGGTATAGGCAGTATAGGTCCTATATGTAAGGCTGTATGCATGGGTATAGGCAGTATAGGTCCCTCTAGAGCCGGGCTACAGGTAGGCTGTAGGCATGGTATTTTAAACAAAAAAAAAAAAAAGACCCACTTACCTGGCTCCCCGGCTGCTCCTTCTCCCGTCGCCGCTCCGCCTGCCTCCTCGCTGTCCCCCCCTTCACTTCCCACGCTGTCTTCCCGGCACAGCGGGTTATTCATCAGGCCGACCACTTGTCAAGCGTGAATGACACACGCTATGCCTGTGCCTCGCTCTCTGCCGCCCATGTTATCCTCTTCACCTGTGTGCGCATCCAGAGGAGTCGCACTGTCAGGGAGGAGATCGCTGACAGCGCCTTGGCCATCGCAGCGCCCAGAGGCATGTCAGCTGTACACGTCCTTCACAAATATGCACTCCATGAAGGAGCCGCAAATAGCAGAGCTGCGTCCCTGTCGGGCGCACTGGCCATCGCAGCGCCCTAGGCGCTGACAGTGACTCGATTAAAGAGTCGAGGGGGATTGTTTCAGGCACTTTTTTTTGAGCTAGTAAAACTCGGCTTATACTCGAGTATATACGGTAATTTTGTTTCTCAATCTATATACTCCACTTGGCTGATATTACATATTTTGATTATTTTCATTGCAGCTATTTGGATTGATCAAAATGGAATTGTAAATATTCCAATGTTCCAGTGGTTAAATCTCAAAGAATGTATTTTCTATTTTAGTCTGGAGTATTTTCTATCTCAGTGTCAGCCAAGAACTGAGTTTTCCCTACACATATACCGTAACCACCCTTGTTGTTATGGAGAACAGCAGAATTATATGAAAATACCAAGAAACAACTTGGCACTCGGACATTTCCTGTTTGTGCATTGGCCGCATTCTGAAAACTAACATCTAATAGTAAAACAATTTACGATGACCTTATTACTTTTTTGTGTGTATGTATATATATATATATATATATATAAATATAATATAGTATAAAAGTACACCACACACATACATAAACACTGTCACAAGAAGAGCTATCCTCGCTGCTTACCCCGTTGCGGTTGCTGAGCGGCTTCTTCCCAAGCTGGCCTTGCTGCTCCACCATCTTGTGGCTACTGCCCTATTTCCTTGTTACTCTATAGAGAGGCGCGGACACATTATGCTGTTTTTTATTCCCACAGTGTGTAGTGGGCTTGGGTTTCCTCTGCCAATCTACTTTCACCTGTGTGGTTAAAAGCCTGCACCTCCTCACACTCCCGGCCTGATTCTTGTTAGTGTTTGTGTCTTGGTGGTTGTAGCTGTCCTTGTGGGATCCTTCATGTTTGTTGGTCTACTGTCATGTGTATGTCTGAGTCCTTATCTGTGAGTTTCTTTGCCATGTTCTTATGTCTGTGTTCTTGCCATGTTTTTGACGTTGCCTGGTTGGTTCATGCCTTGTCTCTAGCCAGTGTATTAGCTTATGTCTCTGCTTTGTTTCCTGTCATGTTCTTGGTGTCGTGTCTTGTCTTAGTTTCTGTTTATGTTTTGCACCTTCAGTCTGTTCTGTACTGCATGTGTCTATGCCTGGTCTGCTTTGTCTTGTCCCTATTATGTTGGTGCCTAGAATATTGGCACTTCTGTCTGGTCAGCTGCTACTGCTGGGAACTGGCGGTCACTGAGGTAAGCCAACCTTACCATCAAAGGCTTTGTGAAGAACCCAATAGTTGCTTAGTTACGCCCCCTCAGAGCAAGCCTGTCAGTAGTCTAATGGGTCCACTAGCCGCTTTACCTGCTCACCCATTACACATACACATATATATTTGGGCACAAAAGCCTGATCTAGTAAACTGTTTGCGGAGAAAAGCCCTCCTCCTTTGCCAGGGCTGTTCCTAGGCTAAATTGCACTCAGGGCGAGGTGAAGAAATTTCGCCCCAACCCTCCTCCCGTAACATAATGCTCCACGATGCGACACATTGCATCACCATCAACCAAAGCCAAAATATACAGAAAGATTTACCACAATGTGCTACATATAAAATTACTAAATAATAGTCATACAGTTACCAAATAACACCGCTACACCAACCAGAATCCCAGGCTAATAGTACCAATGTCCTACTAAGACCACATATCACCAGGACATAGTGACCGAATAATACTACAACACCATGACCACATATCACCAGCACATAGTGACCGAATACCGCCACCATATAGAGACTGAATAATAAAAACTGACCATTACTGAATACAAACCATTATACTACAACCAATTTTACAGTGACAGATACCAGTTCTTCACAGGTTCTGCAGACATACAATCGATTACAGAAAAGTTACATCCAGGGACTTACAGGAGACGACTCTGAAGAGTTGTTCTCTTTCCCTTTTTCTTCTCCATCTGTCCCAGACCGCCATGACGACTTCTCCCGGCCACAACTCTTCACTGTAAAATTTATAAAACAAACATCTTAGACTCCTCACTGCAAACCGTCTGAAAAACCGGCCGAAAACCCGTGCCGGGACATGGCCTAAGACTGAGAACAGATTAATGGTAGATAGCAGTGAAGCTCCATCTGTGCGCTTGAATGTGCTGAGTAATTTGCTAACAGTTATAATGCAATTTTTTTTATTTAATCCAGCAGCATTACTAGAAAAATGCTACTGAAGAAAATTTGTCAAATTTGTCAGTATCCACAGTAATATCTATACACCTTGTTTTGATGTAAAATTAAAGCCATTATATGCCTATGTAGATGGAAAAAAATTATGGCTCTTGGAAGGCGTTAAGGAAATAATGAAGGTGACGAAAAATAAAAAAACTTGTTCTAGTTAGGCTAGTTAGAATATATAGGGTTAATTTAAGAATGCACTGTATGAAGTATAAGTTATCAGGCCATGTATAAATTTTCATTGCAGCAACCATAATTTAACAAAGTTAATCACTCTACACATTACTGGGACGCTTTTTGAACCATTTCTGACTGTGCACCGTTTTCAATGACAAATACTCCAAAATGAATTTGCTTTAGTTGCGCAACTTTCGGTCTCTTGGCTTTAAAGGAGTTTTACCACAAAAACATTTAATGCCTGGTTTGTCCTGCTTTCATTTTCTGTGTGTTCAAAAGGTGGGGTGGATGATTTGTTTGAACTGCATATCATGTGACCCAGCAGGTTGACATCAGCATGTCTTTTTCACAGTATGCTCACTCTAGTCAAACAAAGATCTGCTTATGTAAGTAACTACCATGTAGCTGAGTGGTGAGCACTTCTGCCTTTCAGCATAGCGATCCTAGGTTCAAATCCCTGCAGGAAACAAACATGTGGATTTTTTTTCCCCCTCAGTGCACATACCTGATTTAGGTTTCCTTTTCCTTTTTCTTTGCACTATTTGACTAATTACTAAGGAGTACAGCGGACATAAGTAGAATGACAGCACCTGGGGTTGAAAACTTGCTCAGCAGTGAGTGTGTGTGATTACTAAGCAAGGAAGAGACAGATAGTAGCTGCCTGAGAGGAGAGGTGATGTCAGAACATGTGCAGCAAGTCTGGACGTATCCCCGTGAGACGAGCTGTACACTATTTATCACTCAGATAGCAGCTAAAACAAAAATGCTACAGAATTTTTAATAATGATGAATGGTAAAAATGTTTATTATTTAATCTGCAAGCTTCCCACCTCAATTTTACTTCCTGGTAAAACCCCTTTAATAAGTGTGATGAAGTGTATGATTTCCTCTAGCTATGCCCACTGTCTAAACTCAAATTGGCGAGCTTATCTTACGCAGCATGATATTTGGTTCATCGGCTTCATAAATGTGTCTAATCTGCCATGTGCCACTTTTACTGTCTTACGCCTCGCCAGAAAGTGGCACATCCTCTTTAATAAATGATGGCCATTGTGTGTTTTTTTTTTTTGAAAACCTCAGGGCCTGAACTGCTCTCTGTGTTTGAGTGAAGATGCTTTAAATGGTTAACGGCACTGTTGGTATTAGCACTAGTTCTAATGCATGAGCATCCTTTGTATTTAATTGACTTTGGGGATTGCTTGCTTAATTGACCGTAATTATCTGCTATTCCACATGTGTCACTTGGCAGAGCTGGTGATGCCAGCACAGATAAAGAGTGTCGTCTTGGATTCTGAGATCCGGCAAGTACCTCCAGTTTAGGTACTCACAGGCTGTGGCACACCTTTGACAGCCCTAACCAGGCTCCCAAGCTATGCTCTAAGGCCCTCCAATAGCCATCTGACAGCTACCTTTACGCTAATGTGGCCTTCGGTGGAAATGAGTTTGACACCCAAACCTCTGTACACATGGTAATGAATGTGATTTATGTCAAAATTATGCACCAACACATATTTGTGATTAGCCTGCATTTAGTGTCATCCTTTCCCACATTATCAGAATGCAGGAAGGATCCTTTACAGCATCTCAGTGTTAAAGGGGTTTTCTTGCTGCAAAGATCATGTCTCTAATGATGGTGATTGGCTGGCTGACATTTCATTCATCCTGTTTAGACAAGCCCCCAGATGGGAAACACCCCAGACACGCCCCTGCGCTGGGATTGGCTGCCTGTACACTGTGTTTACTCCCCTCTGATCTGTGAGAATCGAGCTGCCTACGGGGACATTTACACGGCAATGGACAAATACTGGTCGGTTTATGCTGGGCGGAAAACCTGTGCAGTGGGGACTGCTGCACGGGTTTTCCATAGAAGCCCGTTGTGTTCGTTTGCAGCCGCAAACCTGTGCCGTGGGGACATCCCCTAAGATAGTTGTGTGTGTAAGAGAGAAGCTGGGACAGCCCTATGCGATGGCTCTCCAGTGATAGTTCTATGTACTGAGTAACTTCACTCTCCCCCCATATAACACAGTCTTATACCCTGTGCTCCTCCCATATAACAGCCCTATGCGATGGCTCTCCAGTAATAGTTCTATGTACTGAGTAACTTCACTCTCCCCTCATATAACACAGTCTTATACCCTGTGCTCACCCTATATAACAGCTTTACACAGTCTGCTCTACCTCCTGTCTGATAACAGAGGGGGTGGGTGGGTGGGGGGGCAGAGAGCATTCCTCACACTTGCTTCATCAGTTCAGGCTGTGTGTATAACAGCAATTCCACCAATGAAGGTAATGGTTACAAGGAGCTTGTGCAGCCTGGAGCTGAGAACTCTGCCACCATGAAGCATGAGAACTCTGAACCAGAAGCATGAGAACTGCAGCCAGAAGCAGGAGGGCTGCAAAGCTGAAGTCCTCTCTCTTCCCCTGCACACACAGAATGATGATGTCACAGCTCTTCAGTGAGGGGAGACTCGCCTCCTGGGAGGAGATACACGGCTGCTGAGAGAAGAGACTCGCCCCGGGATTTGAAACTGATAGATTTTGCTCAAGTCTACGAAAACTTTAAACGATAAAACCCCTTTAATGTATGTGATAGTGATAGTGTGGGGCACAGAAGCTGAACCCACAAGATCACCCTCTAAGGTACAGCTATGATGAACAACCTCCAGCACTAATGAAGACATCATGGATTCTGTCAGTGTAACCCTTTTTCACTGTGCTACAGAGAAAAAGAAGGGTGCTCTCTTGCTTCTGTCCTGGTTATCTCTGACAATGCAATCACAGGAGCTGATTGGGTAACTGAGGTAGGCCTAATCAAGTGAGCCCTAACACATGCCTAACACATGGCTGTTAATTTTACATATACAGGTAGTAATGTACAGCCATAAAGAAATATAACAGTACATTATATTAAATGAAAAAAGTTAAAATTAAGGGCGACATGTCAGAAAAGTGGCGTTTCCACACCGGTTTTTGGCGCATTAAATCAGTGTAAAGTGCGCCATAAAGTCCGATCCTTGCATAGAAAACTTAATGTGCCTAAAATGGCGCATTGCGCCAAAAAAGGCGCATTGTGCAACTCGCGGCACTTGGCATATCATTGGTAGTATATGTAATGCGCCTATTGAGGGGCATTGTGTGACAGAGGCACATAACATATGTAATGCGCCTCAATAGGCGCATTGCGCGATGGGTGCGCACAGCGCACCATATTGAGCCGCATTACAAAGTGTTGTGCCCGGCGTAAAATATGTCTAGTTTTGCTGTACGACAGTTCATTTACATCAAGAATATGGCGTCAGAAGTGGTTTTGGCGCAAAATAGACCAAAAAACTGGCGTTGGCTTGTTGGGACATGTCGCCCTAAATGTTTCCTAACAAAACTAAGATATAAAGTTATGCTTACAATTTTTTTTTTAAATAAATCAATCTTATTCAACCGAAGTCACCAAAATAGATAAAACATATACATACTTGTTTTGTCCCTCACAATTGTCAGGCCCTTCATTACATTTTAACAATAAATACTTAAAAAGGAAAAAAAATAGGTAGGAATTTGTTTATATGCATTCTTCAATACCCCCAAAAAATGTCTGTAATTTAAATGCTACCATATGTTAACCTGAAATTTGTTCTTAAAACTACGACTTGTCCCAGGAAAATCTATAAATAGCTACAAAGTCTTTAAAAAAAAGTTAAAGGGATTGCCTGGATCATTAAAAAAAAATATTTTATTATACTGCTGCCCTGCTAACATTAAAGCTCATATAGACACCTCTCATCTGCAGCCCAGCACTGTCACTGTCCACCATCTCCTCCAGTCTTCTGTTTTCTTCCAGCTCATCAGATTGCCACCACTGCAGTCACTGATTTCCTGTAGAGGTCACATGCCATTGCCTGACGTTATAATTCGGAAGTGAACTCTCCAAAGAGTGACATCAATAAATGACACGTGACTACTGCAGCAATTTAGTGGCTGCATCGGTCATATTCTGTTCAGCCGGAACCAGAAGTCCGGATGGCGGACAAATGCAACGCCGGACCGCAGTTGGGAAGAGAGGGGAGTATAAGCTTTTTTTTTAATTTTGGTAGGATAGTAGTATCCCAAAAAGAGTTGATTAAAATGACCCAGACACCCCCTTCAAGGCTGAAACAGGTAAAGGAAAGCGGCCTGAGGGAAACCCTTAAGGGTCTTTTTCATTATGTCTGATCAGTAGGGGTCCAACTGAATGCTGAGACCTCTACTGATCATATTTTTGGCCTTCGGTGTCCCCATATTTGCCTTAAGAAGCAATTTTTTTTTAAAAACAAAAAGCTAATTCAAACGCCCATGGACCCCAAAAAAGTTAAAACTTTTGGCTACTTCTGAAATCCTGGGCCCACATGTATGAATTTTGTCGCCCAGATGTTAATTTTATTGCACCTATTAGTAGTGTAGAATGCGGCTTAATTTATGAATCTGTTCTACTGCAGGTCATAGAGTTAGCGCTTTCTCGTTCCAAAAACATAAACTCAGGCTCAGATAAACCCAATTTTAACTTGGTTGAGGTTTCCCAGCAGTAATGCGCCCGTTTTGCCATTTACAGTCAAAAATGGTAGAAACATACGGTTGGGGTGCGAAAAAACCCCCCACATCTGGGAAAATTAGAAAGTGCGAGGCCCACAAAATGCTTTATTTGGAGTGCGCCTGTTTAATCTGAGAACCGGGCTCCCCCAGTTCTTTGGTAAAAGGCACCGGAGTACTGAAGCAGCCCGTCATAATTTTCCCCATAGAGCTTAGATAGAGTGACTGCACATATATGTAACCACTGCTCCACTGAAACATTGAAACAGGAGGACTCTTGTAGAGTTCCACCATGTGGTTACAAACAGAAAAAAAAAAAGTAATAAAATATTTAGGCTGTTCACAGCTTTTTTGGGGCAGTATTTAAACCCATAATTTGCGGCGTACTGGTGAATTGGGGGCTAAAACCCGGGCCCCAGGTTTTAGGTGTCCACGTTCTCATAGAGAACTATGGATTCGTTCCTCCCCCCGCTCGGTGAATCGGCGCGGGGGGAGATAAGTGAAATGTATTTACTAGCGGCTATGCCAGCCCTCCGCTCCCCCCCCCCGCCCCCGCCCCACATGGTTTAATTTTTGGGGGAAATTACGCCCGCAATTAAGCCGTGTGAAAAATGGCCTTACACATAAGTGGTTCACTGATTCCAAAATGTTGATCTATGAACTTAACAAATTTATCCAAAATTTGTGAACCCGCAGAAAAAAAAAAAAATTCCAAAACCCAAAAAGTTTTTTTTTAGGCCCCCTAAAAATTGGAAAAAAAAAGTCTCAAAAGCGGATCTATCCCAAAAAGTTACCAACAAAAAGAACATTTCCCCCCGCAAAAAAATTGCAACCTCCTGATCGTGTCGGGGCCCCATTTCCGTGCTGTGTCGTCCCTGACACCCCAAACTTATGCAGGCCCGTTTTCCAAAACAATTCCCCGGGGTTCAGGATGAACACCGATCTTGGGTTTTTGAACCCCTGGACGAATTAAACAACCCAGTTTAGGGCTGGCGGGTCTTATGTCCAGATCCGCTTGTCTGGACGCTTGTCTACCCACCCCCCTGTTTCCAGTCGTCCCATCGTACCCAACTTACTCTGGGCCTTTGGGACAATTTGCAGAAAAACCCAAAATGCGGTTTCCTGACTGCTTTGACGGAAAACCTTTTAAAAAATTTCGGCCCTTAGGGAATCTTGCCGCCTTTTTTTTTGGGTTTCCCATTTTTTCCTCAGAAGTGAAAAGTTGCCATGGAGGTGTCACTCCTCGGGGCCCGCGGTGTGGGCACTGGTACCCCCCGGGGCCCCCGGAAATGGTGATGGGTGGAAAAATTTTTTTCTAGCACTGGGACAGATTTATGTGCCCCCAAACGGGCGGTTTTTGCTAAAAAAAAAACCCTTCTGTCCATCAGCAGGGTCGCCCGCTGGTGGGTTTTGTTGAGTTGCCAATGGAGTTCAGTAATTGGTTGGCCTACCAACCCCTCAAAACCCTTTTGCAAGGGCGTCTGGGCAGTGAAGGATGCTTGGTAAGCCATCCTTTCCAGAGATTTAGGGGATTTTATGACTTTGGCTATATCTATTGACCGGAGGTTGAGAGAGAGATGAGGGAAAGGATTGGGGGGTCCACTGGGAGTTCAGGGCGGCTCCTGTCCAACCCTTTTTTTTCGGGTTCTGCTACTTCTCCCCATCCCTTCGCCATTCCCGTTGGGGTTAGGGGGAACCTATGGTATTGGGCTCCAGTCGGCAGCTATCGAGGAAAATCGGGTGGAAAACGCGTTGTGTTTCTATGTGGAGGTGGTCTGTCCTGAGGAGTGCCCCACCAGGCCCAAGTTCGTGGGAAAGCAACAAACCCCCTGAAAAAGTCGGGAAAGGATAATCGGCGTACAGGTCCCCCCTAATTGGTAAAAAGTTTCCCTTGCCTGTAACTCTATCTTCGGGGGTAAAGAGTTTTGCTTGCCATGCTTGAGACTCGGGGGCTGCCGTTAATTTTTTTAGCATGGGGTGGCAAAAACCCTTGGTTTAGAAAATTCCATATGTTTCCCTTTTTGGTTTCAAGCGCGTTTTCTCCCCCTAATGGGGGGAAGGATAAAATCCGAACGCCGAAAAAACCCCTGAATTGTGGTGTTTGCATTTTGAAAAATGTCTTTCTTTGTCGGGGGGTTAAAAACTTGGCATTATTTAGGGTTACCTGGTTAGCCCCATAATCGGTTTTTGGGATGGAGGGCTGCTGATTTGAAAAATGGGGGAATCATGTGGTGATCATTTGAAAACCTACAGTTTTTGGGTTATGCTCCAAAAACGAAAAACCTTCCTTCCCCGTTTTTGTCTCTGTTTCAAAGACGTCTTTATGGGGGGACTTTTGCGACACTTCCCGCGCATCGGCCTTATGACTGTGTATTGATTTTTTCCGGGCGGGGGGAAGTTGAGGGGGCGTTTTTTAAAATTACCCCCCGGGAAAACGAGAAATCTATGTGTTATATATTAAGGGAGCCTGGAAAAGGGTACTTTAGACCCCCCCTATTCGCCGTAAGGTGGGTTTTTCTTTGTCGAGAAAAAAGATGGGGGCCCCCGTCCTTGTATTGCTTAGGGGCTCAATAAGATAACAATAAAGACCGCACCCATCCCCCTGCCCCGGATCTTCTTAATCAGGTTGTGGGCACCCAAATGGTTTTTCCCAAAAGTCGCCTTGGGGGGGGCGTACAACCTGATTCGAATCGGAAGGGGACAAATGGAAGAGGGCCCTTTAATCCCCGAGGGGCATTTCAAATATTAGTCATCCCTTTAGGTCTTTGTAATGCACTGCCGTTTCCCAACATTTTGTAATGACATTTTTCGGGTCGTTTTGTAATTTGGTATCTAGAGACTCCTTTATTTTCCCCGATTACGTACCCATCGAATATTAGGGGGTTCTCCGGTTTAAATCAAAAATTCAATATGCCCCAAAATTGTCAAAATGTTTTTTCGGGTCCAGGGTTTGGGTTCCCCGGGGGTACATTTGGCCCCGTTCTATAATATGGATTCAAAAAAAGGTTTCTGCCATCCTGAGTGGGTACGGCCTACACCTTAAAAAAAAATCCCCGTTTTTTTTGGTTTTTTCTAAATATTATCGAAAATTTATTAAGAATTTTTTCCCCGTTGTTAAACCCCTTACTGACCTTAATAAGAAAGGGAGTTGAAACCCCCCCTCTGGGCCCAGAAGGAGCAAACATTTTTTACTCTGAAAAAAGTTTTTGCCCGCCCTGTTTGGTTCACCGGACCCCGAACAACCCTTTGTTGTGGGGTGATGCTCCCAAAAGGGGTGTAGGGGATCCTGTCTCAGGGGACTGAAACTTATACCAAAAAATCAGCCATCGCCTTTTTCTCCAGAAAATTCTTCCCTGAGATTTAAAATATGATATTTGGGAAAGGAATTGCTAGCCTTAAATGGGCTTTCGAAGGTGGAGAACCTTTGGGGGGGTAGGGAAAAGAGTAAAAAGTTCTTACAGATCTAAAAATTTTATATTGACAAAGCTAAGCTATTGAACCTCGTCAAGCGCGATGGGTTGTTCTTTACTGGTTCAACTTTGTAGTAACCTACCGTCCCAAAGAATGTTAAGGCGCGCCCTTGTTCAAAATTTGGTATGGGACCCCCTAGAGGGGAACGGGGGATATCCTTGCTCCGGGAGTAGTCGGGCTACCCTTACTAAAATTTGTTTTGTATTGCGAACTACAAGGCGGTCCCCCCCGCTCCCCCCCAGTAAAATTTTTTTCCATGTCACCTTCGTTCGGAAAAAAATTTTTCTGGGGAGGTTCACTCCTAGTTCGGGGCTGGGAAATCCGGAATCGGGGACCGGATACCCTTTTTTATCCCGTACCTTTTTTGGGGCTTCAGGAAAGCGGGGTTGTGAAAGGAATTTGTTATGCTTTTGGACCTGTGCCAGGGCAAAAGGTACCCCGACGCCTCCCCCGGGGGGTTTTGCCCCCCTCCCGTTTCCCAATAGGCCCTGGTCTCAAATTTTTAATGATTTTATCACCCCATCTTCCCCCTCCAAGGGTAGGTTGGTGATTTTGGGTGGTGGAGAACGATTCTCTAAAAATGTGTCATTCATTGCTTTGAAGAAATTGCCCTTTGCCAAACTCCTCGCTGATTTTTTTTGTCGTCATTACTTAGATCCATTGGGATTTCCCCCCAAAATTTTTATTGACAAAAGGGGGGTTAAAGTTTGTGTGAGGTTCTGGGAGCATTTTGTGGTAAAAATTTGGGCATTTTTGTCCTTCTATCCGCCTTTCCCCCCAGATAATGGGCAAACTGAGAGATTAACCAGTCGCTTTGAACAATTCCTCAGTCTACGTTTCGGAATGCCCGGGAGGTGGAATGAAATTTTTGGGCCCATGGGAGAGTTCGCCCTTAACCCAAACATGAGAAATTTTTTCGACCAAACTCTCCCCCTTTTACTGTAAATTACGGGTTTACCCAGATATTCCCCGCTACAGGTTGTGAATCAAAATTTCCGTGTCAAAACCCCCGTTTGGATGTGCACAGTTGGGGGAGGAGTGTGAGACCTAGAAAAAGCCCAAGCTCAGCAAATCAATTACCCAATAAAAAACGGCCCGGACTGAAAAGTGTCGGGGCAAGGGGTGGCTCTCGACTAAAAAATCTCCGTTTTGGGTGCCAAATTTCTAAGTTCGCCCCCCCGGTTTATCGTCTGTTCATTACATGAAAATTTTTAACCCGGTATCTTTCAGGATCCCCCCTTTCAAGTTCACTTGTATTTTATCGGTATTCCCCAAATCTCTCCTAAAAAGTACATTCCCGTGTGGTCGCCCTCCTCCTCATCCTGTGGTCTACAAGGGAAATTAGAATATGAAATAGAGCTATTATCAACTCCCGAGGGTTCGAATGCCTCCAATTTCCCCGGGGAATGGAAGGGGGAGGTCCGGAAAAAACGGGGTGGGTGGCGTCTAGGGACTTTCATGCCCCTGAAATGGTGAAAAAAATTTTACCGAGCCAACCATTCAAGCGGGGGGGTTAAGGAGGGTCCGTGGCCCCCCATAGAAGGGGGCGTCTGTCACGTCCGTGCCATTTTGGGGCCCCGGTCGCCGGCCACGCGCGGCATCATAACTGCGGCCTTGCCCTTTTTTGAAACTTCCCTGTAGCCTGTATCTTGTTGATTTCTGGTCGAACCCCCGGCCGATTTTTCCGCACTCATAGGGGGTTAAAACAGCTCTCTGGTTGACAGGGCTTCCCCTATCCTAGCTCCCCTACTTCCACCCCTTTTCCCATATATAGCCACTGCTTCCCTTTCAATGCCTGCTATATGCTTGCCTTTATAGTTAGCCTGTTATTTTGTCTTTCCTGTGCTATGATCTTGCTTTGTTTCTGGTTTCTCCTTGCCTCCGAATCTGTACCCCCGCTGCGCCCCGTTATTGTCGGGCCGCCCACTACGGCTTTTGTGTTCTTTTTTGTTTGTCTTTGTCTGTGATCTGTTTGTGTAGCCTTGGTTTTAGGTTGGGGGGGCCTGTTAAAGGGGTCGGGGTTCCCCAAAAGGCAGGGGCAGGGCGGGTCAGTGTCAGGGCCCATTGTCCGTGTCTTGTGTGCGTCCCTGACCATCCCTAACAGCCATAAAACAAAAAAAAATGCAAACATGGCACTCACAATTTGTTTTTGGTTCCCAATATATTTTATGGTACATTCAATGACACCATTAAAAAGTAAAAAACACAAATGGGTCAGCACTGGAATCCAAAAATAAAATTCCACAAAATGCCCCGATGCAACAGACTGTACCAGGTGGAAGGGCCCGACTCCACCTAAGAATCCCAAACGATGAGAGGGAAAGGGAAACACTTTAAAAAAACTTTTATGAAAAGTCAAAGGTACAAAAAGTGCAAGTTTGGCTCAAAAAAAAAAGCAGAGAACCTTTTCCCAAACTAATACAAGTACTCAAAAGTGTCTAATTATTACTACTAAAAACCCGCAATAAATTCCCAAAACCAAAAGAGGCCGTTATCCCTTTATATGTGATAGGAAAAGTCATCAAAAAAGTATTCCTCGTAATCAAAAAAATCAATCATAAAAATCCCTTTATACTCCTTCTGTAGAGCGGGACCAATCGATGGTTTAGGGCCCGGGATAGCCTTTCCTGGATACTGCACTGTCCCTTATGCCGCATGGCAATAAGGGGTTCAGTTACAAAGATCTAATGCGCATGTCCTTTTGGGCACGCTCAAACCAAGAAGCGGCCTCAATACATCACTGCGCTTGCTCAATGCCCAACTATCAGTGGCATAGAATTCTTAAAGAAATATTATTTCTTATGCACTCCATATGCAATCAATAAATATCAAGCATTGTTACTTGTGTGTCCTAGGGTACAAACAGACAAAAGGGCACTTTATATCAACACGCCGCGATCCCCCAAAACCCACCACAGGGGGAAAGGGGGTTAAGTTTCAACACCCACTCTGCTAAGCTCCCGATCTGGGCAATATCAAAAGAGCAACGTATTTAAAACAAATTTGGATTTAGTGGTCCCTACATGTTGAAAGCTAATCTTTGTAGTGAGAAAAACCCCTGCAGCTGGTCCTGGGGATCCTGCCCCGTTACGCAGTTCATTCTTCAAGTGATCCTGGTCACATGAAAAATAAATGATGACGCCAATGGTACCAGAACTAGTAGGTTTAAAAGATCATTTGTTTCTATTTTTTAACATCATTCAGTGCTAAAAACGGTTTTTCCTGTCTCCCCTTCTGATTAGAAAGAAAGCAGAGTGATGTCACCAGGAGGGACAATAGCATGAAAATAGAGTGTGTTATCTCTAAAAAAGGAGAATAATTACTTTGTTTACTTCAAGCTCTGTTGCCTTTTGCACTATAGATTACATCTCCTGCAGTCATGTCAGACTGTAATTAGAAGAGCTTGGAATACTGAGCTGATATGCTTATCACTGCTACAGAACCACCCACAACCAAGAAGAGTGAGGAACTGCTTGTGGCTCTGTGAAACAGCATGGTGAGACAACCCCATAAAGTATTTGTAACAACCTCTTTGTATCAAATATATCAGGACCCTTTGCATAAATTTGTATTAAAAGAAACCACAACTGAGGGATTAATATAGATGAATACCCACCAGATGTGTTACAATCAGAGATGGGTGAATTGATTCTAAAAAAAGTGGTTTCTTTAAAAATTTTCAAAAAACTTCGGTTCTGAACAAAAGTCGAAGTTTGGGGGATTCGGGTGAAGAAGTTGCTTTTGATTGATAAAATGGCTGCGAGAAAATGGCTTTAAATGGGGAAAGAACTCTGGGGGAGAAGGGATAGCCTGCATGACATGTGCAAGATGAAGCCAATCAGGACGGGGGGATTTGTGACTCACCGCATAATAAGTCCCGGGCGCGACGCTGGGGCTCATACCGTCTCACTGTCGGTAGGGGAAAGGGCTGCCCCGGCTGCTTTGTATCCTTACTAAAGAACTTAATTTTTTTTAAGGATTTTTTGGGGGGTGTCACAGCTTGTCCGAAACTGCTTCTCTTTTTCAATTTTTGATTTTTTTTTGGTGTATTAGTTTGAAATCCAGTGTGCGTCCCGTCAGCTGCGATCATTTTAAAAAAATCTGCTCACGCAAATTGAATATCCAAAGGGGGATCTAAGCTTGTTCCCTTTTTTTCATTTTAAAGAAACAGCGTTTTAACCCTTAAAAGACCTTGGGGGTACCTAGTCCAGGTGTTTGGGGGGGTTAACCACCCGGAGTATGGATACTCCTGAGGATCGCGCGAACCTTAAAGCAAATTCGCGGATGGCGCGGGGTTCAGCTGTATTTTCAGTGACATCCCGCACCATCGGCCCCGCCCCGGATTGCTCCGGGGGGGGGGGTTAACCCCTTAATTATTGCGACGATCGGGGGCGCAATAACTAAAGGGGAGCGGAGGAGATCGTCCCCTGCGTCTTGTCGGCGGGGGCAGCGCAGGGTCGGGCTCCCTGGGTCCTGCCTCCCTTAAAATCCCCGGAAGGTGAGAATGCCTTCGGGTTTTCTTGACTCCCGGGGGGGCCCCCGGCCGTGCCCTGTGGGGGCCCCCCCGGCATTGTGGGGGGTGGGGGGGTTTGTTAAGGAACCAGTATTGCAACAAAGCACTGATTCCCATTGAAGAGAGATCAAAAATCTCTCATTCAAAACCCCATGGGGGGAAAAATAAAATAAAAATGTGCAAAAGTGAAAAAAATAAAAAAAAAGTGAAAAACAAGTAAAACACAAACACGAAAAAATAAAATAAAAAAACTTACCCCCCCCTTTTCCCCTTTACAAACGCCAATGCCCCCAAAAAAAATCAAAATAAATAAAGTACCCG
>JAODAL010037869.1:0-39891 GCA_025379985.1 Phyllomedusa bahiana | reverse complement strand
GTGTGTGTCCTGTAGCGGCGTGTGTGTGTGTCCTGTAGCGGCGTGTGTGTGTGTGTCCTGTAGCGGCGTGTGTGTGTGTGTCCTGTAGCGGCGTGTGTGTGTGTCCTGTAGCGGCGTGTGTGTGTGTGTGTCCTGTAGCGGCGTGTGTGTGTGTGTCCTGTAGCGGCGTGTGCGCGCGTGTGCTGTAGCGGCGTGTGCGCGCGTGTCCTGTAGCGGCGTGTGTGTCCTGTAGCGGCGTTCGTGTGTGTGTGTCCTGTAGCGGCGTGTGTGTGTCCTGTAGCGGCGTGTGTGTGTGTGTCCTGTAGCGGCGTGTGTGCGCGCGTGTTCTGTAGCGGCGTGTGTGTGTGTGTCCTGTAGCGGCGTTCGTGTGTGTGTGTCTGCGGCCGGCGGCCTCCTGCTCATCCTCTGCCTCTTCTTGCAGTCATCCCGGATACCCTGCAGGTATCATCCAAGGGGCGTCAGTCCTCCCCGCTGCATCTCCACCTGCTGGAGGGCCGAGAGCTGCACCTGTCCTGCTCCGCACTGACCGCCTCTCGACAGCACACACACACCTCCGTGTCCTTCGGGCTCAGCGCTCCTGGGACTCCGTTGGGCCGGGACACTCTGCAGCACATTATATCTGTGCAGCGGGACTTCAGCGTGGAGCCGGCCCCCAACCATGAGCGCTACCTCAACGAGGAGATCCGGGTGGAGAAGTCGGACAACTCCACCTACAAGATGGTGATCGCCCGTCTCCAGGCACGCGATGCCGGCACCTACCACTGCACCGCCGCCCAGTGGATCCAGGATCCCGACGGCAGCTGGCAGAAAGTTACAGAGAAGAGATCCATGCTGGCCCAGGTGTTCGTGCAAAGCGTAGGTGAGCCTGCCCCAGTGCGCTGTGGCACCCGTGAGCCCCTCGCCCCCCCACCCTGGTGCGCTGTGGCACCCGTGAGCCCCTCGCCCCCCCCATCCCCCCCCCCCCCCTGGTGCGCTGTGAGCCCTCGCCCCCCCCCCTCCTGGTGCCTGTGCACCCGTGAGCCCCTCGGCCCCCTCCATCTCCCCCCCCCCCCTCCTGGTGCGCTGTGAGCCCTCGCCCCCCCCT
The DNA here is from genome assembly GCA_025379985.1 of Phyllomedusa bahiana. Lineage (NCBI taxonomy): Eukaryota > Metazoa > Chordata > Amphibia > Anura > Hylidae > Phyllomedusa > Phyllomedusa bahiana. The sequence goes on along the minus strand of JAODAL010037869.1, from coordinate 38,807 downwards.
CTGTTGCGCTGTGCACCCGTGACCCCTCGCCCCCCTCCCCCCCCTCCTGGTGCGCTGTGGCACCCGTGAGCCCCTCGCCCCCCCCCCCCCCCCTCCTGGGCGCTGTGGCACCATGAGCTGCCCCCCCCCCCTCCTGTGCTGACCGTGAGCCCCTCGGCCTCCCCCCTCCTCCTACCCCCCCCCCCCCCCCCCCCTCTGGTGCGCTGTGGCACCCGTGAGCCCCTCGCCCCCCCCCCCCCCACCCCTGGTGCGCTGTGGCACCCGTGAGCCCCCCTCCCCCCCCCCCTTTCCTGGTGCGCTGTGGCACCCGTGAGCCCCTCGGCCCCCCCCCCCCCTCCTCCTCCCCACCCCCCCCCCCTCCCCCCCCCCCGCGTGCGCTGTGGCACCGTGAGCCCCTCCCCCCCCCCCCCCCTCCCTCCTGGTGCGCTGGGGCACCCGTGAGCCCCTCGGCCCCCCTCCCCCCCCCCCCCCCTCCTGGTGCGCTGTGGCACCCGTGAGCCCCTCGTCCCCCCCCCCCCCCCCCTCTTGGTGCGCTGTGGCCACCGTGAGCCCCTCGGCTCCCCCTACCCCCCCCCCCCCCCCCACCCTCTGGTGCGCTGTGGCCCTGTGACCCCTCCTCCCTCTCCCCCCCCCCCCCTCCTAGTGCATGGCACCCGTGAGCCCTCCCCCGCCACCCCCACCTGGGCGCTGTGGCACCGTGAGCCTCTCCGCCCTCAGTGCGCTGCGGCACCCATAGGCCACCCTCCTGATCATGCAGCAGCAGGGAGCTCTTGCACATTTTCGGTGCTCTCTTCTTTTCAGACTCTCAGCTGAAGGTCTCATCCAGTCCTCAGGAGCTGCACGTCCAGTCTGGAGACACGCTGGAGATGTTCTGCAACCTGTCCATGCCGGCCCCTCCTCCCCCAGACTTGGCCTTCTCTGTGGAGTGGTGGGTGACATCAGCCCCGGATGCCCCTGGACCTGTGGTGTCCTCTATGACTGCTGACGGCGTGGTGCACCTGGGAGAGAGCAGTACACCGGACGAGACGTGGGAACCAGACACATCTCTCTTGAGAAGATTTCCCCCTCCCCTGGCTCCTTCCGTCTGAGAATATACTCCGCTCAGCCCAGCGATACCGGCTCCTACAGCTGCCGGGTGCGGGCACTCGTGTCCTACCCAGGGGCGAGACTGCAGGAGGTATCCAGCAAGACGTCCCCAAGCCTGAGAGTGCTAATGAGACCGCAGGGTAAGATACACCTGCCCTACTCATCCAACACTGAACAACCTTCCATCAGGGGGCGCCACAGTGTGACCGCTCCAGGGGCCGAGGCCTCCCCGGCGGGGGTGCCCCCTCCAGGGGCCGAGGCCTCCCCGGCGGGGGCAGCCACCTCTCACGGCCGAGGCCTTCCCGGCGGGGGTGCCCCCTCCAGGGGCCAAGGCCTCCCCGGCGGGGGTGGGCCGAGGCCTCCCCGGCGGGGGCCGCCACCTCTCACGGCCGAGGCCTCCCCGGCGGGGGGGCCCCCTCCAGGGGCCGAGGCCTCCCCGGGGGGGGGCGCCCCCCTCCAGAGGCCGCGGCCGCCCCGGGGGGGGCGCCCCCTCCAGGGGCCGTGGCCTCCCCGGCGGGGGTGGGCCGAGGCCTCCCCGGCGGGGGCAGCCACCTCTCACGGCCGAGGCTCCCCGGCGGGGGCGCCCCCTCCAGGGGCCGAGGCCTCCCCGGCGGGGGCGCCCCCTCCAGAGGCCGAGGCCTCCCCGGCGGGGGGCCCCCTCCAGGGGCCGAGGCCTCCCCGGCGGGGGCAGCTAACCTCCAAGGCCGAGGCCTCCCCGGCGGGGGCAGCTACCTCTCACGGCCGAGGCCTCCCCGGCGGGGGCAGCTACCTCTCACGGCCGAGGCCTCCCCGGCGGGGGCAGCCACCCTCACGGCCGAGGCCTCCCCGGCGGGGGCAGCCACCTCTCACGGCCGAGGCCTCCCCGACGGGGGGCAGCCACCTCTCACGGCCGAGGCCTCCCCGGCGGGGGCAGCCACCTCTCACGGCCGAGGCCTCCCCGCGGGGGCAGCCACCCTCACGGCCGAGGCCTCCCCGGCGGGGGCAGCCACCTCTCACGGCCGAGGCCTCCCCGGCGGGGGCAGCACCTCTCACGGCCGAGGCAGCCACCTCTCACGGCCGAGGCCTCCCCGGCGGGGGCAGCCACCTCTCACGGCCGAGGCCTCCCCGGCGGGGGCACCCCACCTCTCACGGCCGAGGCCTCCCCGGCGGGGGCAGCTACCTCTCACGGCCGAGGCCTCCCCGGCGGGGGCAGCCACCTCTCACGGCCGAGGCCTCCCCGGCGGGGGCAGCCACCTCTCACGGCCGAGGCAGCCACCTCTCACGGCCGAGGCCTCCCCGGCGGGGGCAGCCACCTCTCACGGCCGAGGCCTCCCCGGCGGGGGCAAGCCACCTCTCACGGCCGAGGCAGCCACCGCTCACGTCCGAGGCCTCCCCGGCGGGGGCAGCCACCTCTCACGGCCGAGGCCTCCCCGGCGGGGGCAGCCACCTCTCACGGCCGAGGCCTCCCCGGCGGGGGCAGCCACCTCTCACGGCCGAGGCCTCCCCGGCGGGGGCAGCCACCTCTCACGGCCGAGGCCTCCCCGGCGGGGGCATGCTCACCTCTCACGGCCGAGGCCCTCCCCGGCGGGGCAGCCACCTCTCACGGCCGAGGCCTCCCCGGAGGGGGGCAGCCACCTCTCACGGCCGAGGCCTCCCCGGCGGGGGCAGCCACCTCTCACGGCCGAGGCCTCCCCGGCGGGGGCAGCCACCTTTTCACGGCCGAGGCCTCCCCGGCGGGGGCAGCCACCTCTCACGGCCGAGGCCTCCCCGGCGGGGGCAGCCACCATCTCACGGCCGAGGCCTCCCCCGGCGGGGGCAGCCACCTCTCACGGCCGAGGCCTCCCCGGCGGGGCAGCCACCTCTCACGGCCGAGGCCTCCCCGGCGGGGGCAGCCACCTCTCTCACGGCCGAGGCCTCCCCGGCGGGGCAGCCACCTCTCACGGCCGAGGCCTCCCCGGCGGGGGCAGCCACCTCTCACGGCCGTGGCCTCCCCGGCGGGGGCAGCCACCTCTCACGGCCGAGGCAGCCACCTCTCACGGCCGAGGCCTCCCCGGCGGGGGCAGCCACCTCTCACGGCCGAGGCCTCCCCGGCGGGGGCAGCCACCTCTAAACGGCCGATGGCCTCCCGGCGGGGGCAGCCACCTCTCACGGCCGAGGCTCCCCGGCGGGGGCAAGCCACCTCTCACGGCCGAGGCCTCCCCGGCGGGGGCAGCCACCTCTCACGGCCGAGGCAGCCACCTCTCACGGCCGAGGCCTCCCCGGCCCGAGGCAGCCACCTCTCACGGCCGAGGCCTCCCCGGCGGGGGCAGCCACCTCTCACGGCCGAGGCAGCCACCTCTCTCGGCCGAGGGCCCCCGGCCGAGGCAGCCACCTCTCACGGCCGAGCCTCCCCGGCGGGGGCAGCCACCTCTCACGGCCGAGGCCTCCCCGGCGGGAGGCAGCCACCTCTCACGGCGGAGGCCTCCCCGGCGGGGGCAGCCACCTCTCACGGCCGAGGCCTCCCCGGCGGGGGCAGCCACCTCTACGGCCGAGGCCTCCCCGGCGGGGGCAGCCACTCTCACGGCCGAGGCCTCTCCCCGGCGGGGGCAGCCACCTCCCCACGGCCGAGGCCTCCCCGGCGGGGGCAGCCACCTCTCACGGCCGAGGCCCCCCGCCGCGGGGGCAGCCACCTCGCTCTGCCGAGGCCTCCCCGGCGGGGGCAGCCACCTCTCACGGCCGGGGCCTCCCCGGCGGGGGCAGCCACCTCTCACGGCCGAGGCCTCCCCGGCGGGGGCAGCCACCTCTCACGGCGGAGGCCTCCCCGGCGGGGGCAGCCACCTCATACGGCCGGGGCCTCCCCAGCGGGGGCAGCCACCTCTCACGGCCGCGGCCTCCCCGGCGGGGGCAGCCACCTCATACGGCCGAGGCCTCCCCGGCGGGGTCAGCCACCTCTCACAGGCCGAGGCAGCCACCTCCCCCGGCCGAGGCCTCCCCGGCGGGGGCAGCCACCTCCCACGGCCGAGGCCTCCCCGGCTGGGGCAGCCACCTCATACGGCCGAGGCCCTCTCCCCGGCGGGGGCAGCAACCTCTCACGGCCGAGGCCTCCCCGGCGGGGCAGCCACCTCTCACGGCCGAGGCCTCCCCGGCGGGGTCAGCCACCCTCTCACGGCGAGGCGAGGCACACCTCTCACGACCGAGGCCTCCCCGGCGGGGCAGCCACCTCTCACGGCCCGAGGCCTCCCCGGCGGGGGCGCCCACCTCTCACGGCCGAGGCCTCCCCGGCGGGGGCAGCCACCTCTCACGGCCGAGGCCTCCCCGGCGGGGGCAGCCACCTCTCACGGGCCGAGGCCTCCCCGGCGGGGGCAGCACCTCTCACGGCCGGGCCTCCCCGGCGGGGGCAGCCACCTCTCACGACCGAGGCCTCCCCGGCGGGGGTAGCCACCTCTCCAGACCGAGGCCTCCCCGGCGGGGGCCAGCTACCTCTAACCGCCGAGGGCTCCACGGCGGGGGCAGCCACCTCTCACGGCCGAGGCCTCCCCGGCGGGGGCAGCCACCTCTCACGGCCGAGGCCATCCCCGGCGGGGGCAGCCACCTCTCACGGCCGAGGCCTCCCCGGCGGGGGCAGCCACCTCTCACGGCCGAGGCCCCCCGGCGGGGGCAGCCACCTCTCACGGCCGAGGCCTCCCCGGCGGGGGCAGCCACCTCTCACGGCCGAGGCCTCCCCGGCGGGGGCAGCCACCTCTCACGGCCGAGGCCTCCCCGGCGGGGGCAGCCACCTCTCTCGGCCGAGGCCTCCCCGGCGGGGGCAGCCACCTCTCACGGCCGAGGCCTCCCCGGCGGGGGCAGCCACCTCTCACGGCCGAGGCCTCCCCGGCGGGGGCAGCCACCTCTCACGGCCGAGGCCTCCCCGGCGGGGGCACCCACACCTCTCACGGCCGAGGCCTCCCCGGCGGAGGCAGCCACCTCTCACGGCCGAGGCCTCCCCGGCGGGGGCAGCCACCTCTCACGGCCGAGGCCTCCCCGGCGGGGGCAGCCACCTCTCACGGCCGAGGCCTCCCCGGCGGGGTCAGCCACCTCGCACGGCCGTGGCAGCCCACTCTCACGTCCGAGCCATCCCCGGCGGGGGCAGCCACCTCTCACGGCCGAGGCCCTCCCGGCGGGGGCAGCCACCTCTCACGGCCGAGGCCTCCCCGGCGGGGCAGCCACCTCTCACGGCCGAGGCCTCCCCGGCGGGGGCAGCCACCTCTCACGGCCGAGGCCTCCCCGGCGGGGGCAGCCACCTCTCACGGCCGAGGCCTCCCCGGCGGGGTCAGCCACCTCTCACGGCCGAGGCAGCCACCTCTCACGGCCGAGGCCTCCCCGGCGGGGGCAGCCACCTCTCACGGCCGAGGCCTCCCCGGCGGGGGCAGCCACCTCCAGCACTGGGGAATCCCGTGATCAGTGTCCTTTCTTGCTCCTTCCTTTGCAGACTTGGTGCTGAACGCGGTGGCTCTTCTGGACTCGGTCTCCATCTATCGCGGTGACACGGCCGTCCTCCTCTGTAATGTGACGGTGACTCCACCGGCGCCATCTCTTCACGCTGCAATCAGCTGGTGGGTGGAGCTCTCCGGGGAGGAGCCACACGAAAGAAGCGGAAGACTGCTGGCGTCTGTTTCCCGTCAGGGGGTCTCGGAGGCGGGTGTGCGAGTTTCTGGTGGCGAGTTGAGCACTGACAAGGTGGGAGTTGAGAATTACCGTCTGCGTCTGCACAACGTCCAGCCTGAGGATGAGGGCTCCTATCACTGTGCGGTCACCGCCTGGGTCCAGTATCCTGACCACAGCTGGTACAATGCTGCCTCTGCCAAATCCAACAGCATCAGACTCTATCCATATGCCCGTGGTACGTATGTGTCAGTGTATGAGCAAGCTAATGGTACGTAGGCAGCACTCGGGGGTGCGTGACAGCGGGTGCAGTGACCTCTTTGTGTTATATATGGTTGAGTCTGTGAGGACGGTGGGGTAGAGGGGAGCGCGACAGAATGACGTGGATGAGGACAGGGGGCGCGGCGGAGTGATGTGGATGATGACGGGGCGCGGCGGAGTGATGTGGATGAGGACAGGGGCGCGGCGGAGTGATGTGGATGAGGACAGGGGCGCGGCGGAGTGATGTGGATGAGGACAGGGGCGCGGCGGAGTGATGTGGATGAGGACAGGGGCGCGGCGGAGTGATGTGGATGAGGACAGGGGCGCGGCGGAGTGATGTGGATGATGACGGGGCGCGGCGGAGTGATGTGGATGAGGACAGGGGCGCGGCGGAGTGATGTGGATGAGGACAGGGGCGCGGCGGAGTGATGTGGATGATGACGGGGCGCGGCGGAGTGATGTGGATGATGACGGGGCGCGGCGGAGTGATGTGGATGAGGACAGGGGGCGCGGCGGAGTGATGTGGATGAGGACAGGGGGCGCGGCGGAGTGATGTGGATGAGGACAGGGGCGCGGCGGAGTGATGTGGATGAGGACAGGGGCGCGGCGGAGTGCTGGGGAAAAGGGGGGACAGGGGCGGGCGGAGTGATGTGGTTTAGGAAGGGGCGGGGGGGGGAGTGTTGTGGATGGGGAAAGGGGGCGCGCGGGTAAAGGGGTTTAAAGGCCGGGGCCCCGGGCGGAGTGATGGGGGATGAGGAGGGGGGGCGGGGGGGAGTGATTGGATAGGACAGGGGGGGGCGGCGGAGTGATGTGGTGAGGAAGGGGGCCCCCCCGGGGGGGGAGTAAATCGGGGATGAGGAAAACAGGGGCCGGAGTGATGTGGATGAGGAAAGGGGGGGGGCGGGCGGGAGTGGATGAGGACGGGGGCGCGGCGGAGTGATGTGGATGGGGAAACGGTCCGGCGGGAGTGATGTGGATGAGGACAGGGGGCGCGGTGGAGTGATGGGGAAATGAAGGGGGCGCGGCGGAGTGAGGTGGATGGGGGACAGGGGGCGCCCCGGGGGGGGGATGGGCCCAGGGGGCGCGGGGAGTGATTTGGATAAAGGACGGGGCGCGGCGGGTGATTTGGATGGGGAGGGGGGGCGCTGGCGGAGTGATGTGGATGAGGACAGGGGGGGGCGGGGGGTTAAAAGGGGATGGGGAACAGGGGGCGGGGCGGAAGTGTGGGATGAGGAAAAGGGGCGGGGCGGATGATGTGGATAAAGGCCCGGGGGCGCGGGGGGCCCGTAAATGGGAAGGGGGGCGGCGGGGGGATGGGGATGGGGGAACGGGGGCCGGGGGGCGGGTTTGGATGGGGAAAGGAGGGCGCGGCGGAGTGATGGGGAAAAATAAAGGACAGGGGCCGCGGCGGGAGGATGTGGATGAGGAAAAGGGGGCGGGCGGAGGATGGGGAAAAGGGGACGGGGGGGCGCGGGGGTTTGGTGTGGTTTGAGGACAGGGGGCGCGGCGGGTTTGATGTGGATCCCGGACAGGGGGCCGGCGGAGTGTGTGGATGAGGACAGGGGGCGGGGTGGGGATTTAAAGGGTGAGGACGGGGGCGGGGGCGGAGTGATGGGGAAGGGGGGAGGGGGGCCCCGGGGGGAATTTAAATTGGGGAAAAGGCCGGGGGCGCCGGGGAAGTGGGAAAAAGAGGAGGGGGGCGGGCGGGGCCGTGGTTTTGGGGACGGGGGGGGGGGGGCGGGGCGGGAAAGGGGGCGCGGGTGATTTTGGATGGGGACGGGGCCCGCGGGGGAAAAGTGATGGGGAAATGGGACAGGGGGGGGGCGGAGTGATTTTAAATGGGGAAACAGGGGGGGGCCGGCGGGATTTAAATGGGGAAAGAGGCGGGGGCGCGGGGATGGGTGGGGTAGGGGTGGGGATAAAGGGAAGGGCGGGGCGGGGGGAGTATGGGATGGGGAAAGGGGGCGCGGGGGGAGTAAATTTGGGATGGGACAGGGGGCGCCCCGGGCGGGGGGAATGAGGACAGGGGGCCCGCGGGGAAAGTGTTTTTGGATAAAGGACGGGGGCGCGGGGGAAAGTGATTTGGAGGGAATACAGGGGCGCCCCGGGAGTGTTTGGGACCCCGGGGGGGGAAGGGGGCGGCGGCGGAGTGATGTGGTGAGGACAGGGGGCCCCCGGGGGTTTGGGGGTTGAGGACAGGGGGGCGCGGCGGGGGTGTTTTGGGGTTTGAGGAGGGGGGCGCGGCGGAGGAGATGGAAGAGGACAGGGGGCCCCCGGGCGGGTTAAAAGGGGTGGGGATAAAGGGAAGGTGGGGGGGCGGGGGATTTAAAGTGGATGAGGAGGGGGGGCGCGGCGGAGGATGGGGAAAGAACCCCAGGGGGCCCTCGGGGCGGGGGTGGTTTGGAAGGGGGGCGCGGCGGAGGGGGGGTCGGGGGGGGCGCGGGGTGGATGAGGACAGGGGGCGCAGCGGGGCGACGTGGATGATGAGGACGGGGGCGCGGCGGGGCGACGTGGATGATGAGGACGGGGGCGCGGCGGGGCGACGTGGATGATGAGGACGGGGGCGCGGCGGGGCGCCGTGGGTGATGAGGAAGGGGGCGCGGCGGAGTGATGTGGATGAGGACAGGGGGCGCGGCGGAGTGATGTGGATGAGGACAGGGGGCGCGGCGGAGTGATGTGGATGAGGACAGGGGGCGCGGCGGAGTGACGTTGAGGATGGAGGCATTGCTGGGCGGCGTGGATGATGGTGGGGGGGGGTAGTGGGTGATGGCGGAGGGGGATGACGTGGACGATGGCAGACGGAGTGAGATCTCTGTTGTGTTTCTGTTTTCTGAACCCCCTCCTGGTGTTTGCTCCATCTCTTGCTCTGAAGCCATCTTTGTCTTTCAGCCCGTGACCTGCTCCTGATCCCCATGGTCGGCGGTTTTGCTAGTGCTCTGGTTGTAGGCGTCACCATCTTGTCTACAGTCACCTGCTGCTACATCCGACATCTGCGCAGTCGGAAAAGGTGAAGGCGCGGGGCGCAGTGTGCGGGCACTAGCTCTTTCACTTCTGTGTCTTACTTCTGTGGAGCACAATGGACACCTCGGTGGCCGCCACCTTTCATCTTCTTCTGTTCGTTGACTTTCTTGTTAGCTCTTGGATAAGTGTGACTTCACGGGACGGGCTGTCGCACCCACCGGCCAAAAGACTTTTCACAGCTGGATCCCCAGGTCCCTTCACCCTAATGTGGGTGTTGCTTATTTATGATCCACTCCCCTCCTTCTGCATGTCATTGGTGGCGGAGCTGCAGTAATTACTGTGACATCAGCGCTGGTCCTGGGGCCCTTGGCATCTCTAGGGATATAAGCGCCAAGCATGGGGGCCTATATATCTTTAGGAACATCAGCACTGGCCCCAGGGCTCCTTGTATCCCCGGAGACGTCAGGACATCAGTGCTGAGCCTGGGGCCCCATGTATCCTTAGTGACTACTGTGCTAGGTCCAGGGTCTCCTGTGTCTCTAGTGACGTTAGTACAATGCCCAGGGCCCCATGTATCCCTAGAGACACCAGCGTCGAGCCGTGAGCGCTATATATCTTTAGGAACATTACCACTGGGCCTGGAGACATCAGGACATCATCCCAGAGCTTGGGGCCCCATGTATCCCTGAGCAGTCAGCAATGGGCCTGAGGTCCTATGTAACACTAGTGACATCCAATAAAATGTGAATTATCCAGTTTCTATCAGGTGGTGGTAGAAGTCCTATGGCGACTTTGGTGTGATGACTGGTAGTGGAAGGTGTCACGTGGGGGCAATCACTATTTTTGGAGTATAGTGAGGAATTCATGGTCCCGCCCCCCATCCACTCTCCCATGCGTGATTGCTGTATGTTGGGGTACAATTCTGTCCCTCTCTCATGCCCAAGGAGAGAGTCAAGGCGACGGACAAGCAAAAGGGTTACTTCTCTTTATCCCTGTCCTTATCCCTCTTTTATCCCTGTCCTTGTCCTTCTCTTTTTCCTCTAATTATACTTTTCCTTATTCTTCCACCTTTTCGCTCTCCCGAAGGGATAAGAAGAGATATCAGAAATAGTAAAAGGAGATGATTAGAGCGAGGGATAAGGAGAATTTTATATAGAGAAAGACTAGGGAAAGGGATATTTCTCCTTATCACTAATGATTCGTCTCCTCATCCCTCTTTTATCCCTCTCCCTATCCCCTTTTGTGGTTGTTCCCGGGAGGTTAAGGAAGGATAAGGTGAGGGCTTACAAGAAGTATAAGGAGGGCAAGTGAGCCTCTCACTGTTCCTTTGTTCCTCTCCCTAAGGAATAAAGAGAAGTATAAGAAGAGGGACAAGCAGAGCTTTAATGGAGGGGGATATAGGAGACTTATAAGGAGAGGGACAGGAAAAGGGACAAGGGAGAGGGATTAAGGAGAGGTATAGGGGAGAGTCCTAAGGAGAGGGTCTTCTCCCTTAGATCCCTCCTTATACCTCTTTTTCTCCTCAAGCCTCTCCTCCTTGTCCTTTGAGAGGGATAAAGAAAAGAATAAAGAGAGGGCTAAAGGGAGATCTAAAGATAGAGATAAGGAGAAGGTCTGAAGAGAGGGATAAGGAGAGGTATAAGACACAAGTAAAGAGATTGAAAAGCGAGAAGGGTACTTCTCCTTATCCCTCTCCCTTGTCCGTCTAATTCTATTTCACCTTGTACCTCTCTCTTTTATCCCTCTAATTCTACTTTTCCTTGTCCCTCTCCTTAAGGATTAGAGTCAAAGGAGCGGGACAAGAAGAAGGTTAAGGGGAAGTAAAATGTAAAGGGATAAGGAAAAATCTACGGACAAATGTAAGGCGAGTGGTCAGACAAGGTTTAAGGAGAAGAGTGAGGGGTCGGGCGAGGTGTAAGGAGAAGAGTAAGGCGAGGTGTAAGGAGAAGAGTAAGGAGGTGTAAGGAGAAGAGTAAGGCGAGGTGTAGGGCGAAGAGTAAGGCGAGGTGTAAGGAGAAGAGTAGAGGTAGGGCGAAGATGGGTGTAAGGAGAAGAGTGTAAGGCGAGGTGTAAGGAGAAGAGTAAGGCGAGAGGGGAGTAGATGTAGGGACGAAGGAGTAGAGGGACGAGGTGTAGGAGGAGAGAAGAGGTAAGGCGATGAAGGTGTAGAGGAGGAGAAGAGTAAGGCGAGGTGTAGGGCGAAGAGTAAGGCGAGGTGTAAGGAGAAGAGTAAGGCGAGGTGTAAGGAGAAGAGTAAGGCGAGGTGTAAGGAGAAGAGTAAGGCGAGGTGTAGGGCGAAGAGTAAGGCGAGGTGTAAGGAGAAGAGTAAGGCGAGGTGTAGGGCGAAGAGTAAGGCGAGGTGTAAGGAGAAGAGTAAGGCGAGGTGTAAGGAAGAACGAGTTAAGGCAGGTGTAAAGGTGTAAGGAGAAGAGTAAGGCGAGGTGTAAGGAGAAGAGTAAGGCGAGGTGTAAGGAGAAGAGTAAGGCGAGGTGTAGGGCGAAGAGTAAGGCGAGGTGTAAGGAGAAGAGTAAGGCGAGGTGTAGGGAGAAGAGTAAGGCGAGGTGTAGGGAGAAGAGTAAGGCGAGGTGTAGGGAGAAGAGTAAGGCGAGGTGTCAGGAGAAGAGTAAGGGGGGGTGTAGGTAGAAGAGTAGGAGATAGGATGTAGGGAGAAGAGTAAGGCGAGGTGTAGGAGAAGAGTAAGGCGAGGTGTGTGGTTAGGGAGAAGATGTAAGGGAGAGGTGTAGGGAGTAAGGAGAAGAGTAAGAGGCGGAGGTGCGAGGTGTAAGGAGAAGAGTAAGGCGAGGTGTAGGGAGAAGAGTAAGGCGAGGTGTAGGGAGAAGAGTAAGGCGAGGTGTAGGGCGAAGAGTAAGGCGAGGTGTAGGGCGAAGAGTAAGGCGAGGTGTAGGGCGAAGAGTAAGGCGAGGTGTAGGGAGAAGAGTAAGGCGAGGTGTAGGGCGAAGAGTAAGGCGAGGTGTAGGGAGAAGAGTAAGGCGAGGTGTAAGGAGAAGAGTAAGGCGAGGTGTAGGGAGAAGAGTAAGGCGAGGTGTAGGGAGAAGAGTAAGGCGAGGTGTAGGGCGAAGAGTAAGGCGAGGTGTAGGGCGAAGAGTAAGGCGAGGTGTAAGGAGAAGAGTAAGGCGAGGTGTAAGGAGAAGAGTAAGGCGAGGTGTAGGGCGAAGAGTAAGGCGAGGTGTAGGGCGAAGAGTAAGCGGGTGTAGGAGAGAGTAAGGAGTGTAGGGAGAAGAGTGTAGGCGAGAGTGTTTAGGGGAAGAGTAAGGCGAGGTGTAGGGAGAAGAGTAAGGCGAGGTGTAGGGAGAAGAGTAAGGCGAGGTGTAGGGAGAAGAGTAAGGCGAGGTGTAGGGAGAAGAGTAAGGCGAGGTGTAGGGAGAAGAGTAAGGCGAGGTGTAGGGAGAAGAGTAAGGCGAGGTGTAGGGAGAAGAGTAAGGCGAGGTGTAAGGAGAAGAGTAAGGCGAGGTGTAGGGACGAAGAGTAAGGCGAAGAGTAAGGCGAGGTGTAGGGCGAAGAGTAAGGCGAGGTGTAGGGCGAAGAGTAAGGAGAAGAGTAAGGCGAGGTGTAAGGAGAAGAGTAAGGCGAGGTGTAAGGAGAAGAGTAAGGCGAGGTGTAAGGAGAAGAGTAAGGCGAGGTGTAAGGAGAAGAGTAAGGCGAGGTGTAAGGAGAAGAGTAAGGCGAGGTGTAAGGAGAAGAGTAAGGCGAGGTGTAAGGAGAAGAGTAAGGCGAGGTGTAAGGAGAAGAGTAAGGCGAGGTGTAAGGAGAAGAGTAAGGCGAGGTGTAAGGAGAAGAGTAAGGCGAGGTGTAGGGAGAAGAGTAAGGCGAGGTGTAGGGCGAAGAGTAAGGCGAGGTGTAGGGCGAGGGGTCGGGCCTGGTGTAGGGCGAGGGGTCGGGCCTGGTGTAGGGCGAGGGGTCGGGCCTGGTGTAGGGCGAGGGGTCGGGCGTGGTGTAGGGCGAGGGGTCGGGCGTGGTGTAGGGCGAGGGGTCCGGCCGGGTGTTGGGCGCGGGGTCGGGCCTGGTGTAGGGCGAGGGGTCGGGCGTGGTGTAGGGCGAGGGGTCGGGCCTGGTGTAGGGCGAGGGGTCGGGCCTGGTGTAGGGTTGAGAGAAGAGTAAGCTGAGTAATGTTGGGTGATGCATAAGGTGCGGGATACTTTTTCTCATCCCTCCAATGATACTTCTCCACCCAACTTGTCTCTCTATGTTTCTTCTTATGCTTTTATTCTTCTTCTGCCTGTTTGTTCCCTTTCCTCTTTTGGCTTTAGCCCAATACAGCTGTACCAAAAGCAGTATTCCAAAAAAACCTCTGAGGGATGTGGCCCTGTTTGTGGCGCACAAAGTTGTTAAAGGGGCTCGTTTCCATAGAGATGTTGTGAAGTTTGGTGGCTTATTTTCCTCATTATTGGAGACCTTTGCGTGAGGGGCATGTGAATGTTTTGCACTGTACCTCAGATATGTGATCTCGATATCGGTATGTTGTGTTGTCCGCACCCGTCGTGACATGAGTGGAAGTGGCTGATTGCACATCTATGCCGACAGGACATGTGATATCTTCTGGTGGCAGACCCCCCCACCACCAGGTCCATGTATGACTCCATACAGCTGAAGCTGCATCCTCCCACCCACTTCTGAACTGAGGTGTGCTGCTGTCACTTGGTGTGTGGAGGTGACGGGGTGAAAGTAATGGTCCACATGGGCAGGAGTTATCTCTTTATTTTTCAGGAACAGGCACAGAACCATAACATGGTATGCAGCAAGGCCAGCTGTGGACGTCGTTGCTCTGGGCTTTTGCTTGCTTCAGATAATGGTCCTAGGAGCAACCCGTGCAGGTATGGTTTAGGCTAGGTTCACATCAAGTTCACATTAGCAAAGCTCCTGCAATACAGTATGTCCATAGGATTCAACAGCCACATGGAAGCTGTGTAATTTAGTCTCTGGTGTACATCTGTGGACCACATTACGGTTCGCTGTTGCATACAATGGCACTCAATTAGAAATGTATGTTACCTTTCTATGTTTTTTTCTGTAATTGGCATTGGTGCTTCAGCTGCTGCACCTAGAAGGAGATGCCACTGACCAAAGAAAGACCACAATGAAGAAAGCAGCCTGCATGTAGTTTTTCTCCATTGATTTGCAACATGGATCTGGTCACTGCCGCTTTTACCCAAAAAGGAGGAATGAAAATGCAACAAAAAGTTGGTGGGGGGTTTTGTTTGTTTTTTTCCTTTTCAAAAAGGCAGCAAGTAAAACCAACCTAAAGATGATGTGAACCTAGCCGGTGCGCTTGGCGGGTGCATGTGCACAGTTGGCGTTGTCGAGTAGACAGTGCACCAGGGTGGGGCAGGATGAGAAACGAGGGACTGACATGGCATCAAATGGCCAAGTTGTGGGGTACAGCCGGCTGTACACACTGTAGGAAGGGAATCTGCACAGCAAACACTGACGCCGAACAAGAGGAAATCTGTCCACCTCTGGGCTCATCTTCTGACCTGCTAACTAAATGTAATGGAAACTCCAAAATATATTGGGGTACAACATTTTCTGAGCTACTGTTTAAAAAAAAAAAAAAAAAAAAAAGTGAAACGCAAATGGTGTGGTCTACACCAATAATGGTGCCCACATACTTGTGCCCAGTGTTACTGCTACATAATAGTGGCTTAAAGCTGCGCTCCACTTCATGTGCGACTACGGATGAGAGGTGTAGTGCTTGGAGGGGGATGCCAGGTGGAGTGTTTGGACAGTAGGTATGGGATCGTTTGAGTTTTAGAAGTTCATAAACCAATGCATAACCCGTTTGACCTGGAAATTGCCATGCGTTCACTCCACCTGGACTTGCTCACTCTCAGGACTGCTCACACTGCCATTCCTTTGCTTGTCCATGCCATCTTTTTCTGTTCCTTCTTCCACTTTTTCATCCAGCTGACTGGGAATAGACCAGTACAGATGGGCATCCATTCTAGCAGCATTCTCGGCAAGCTCTCGGGCGCTGCAGGAAGGAGTTGATACTTCAAAGGTCTGGTGAAACGTGTTGTAGTCCACTTCATAGAAGCCGTCCTCCAAACTAAGCACTGACATAAAGCGATGACCCCACAGCACCTCGTCCACAAGGTAAGAGCTCCTTGCCTGGCATGTCATTCCTGCAACAAAAAAGCATTTGCATAAATAACCATCCAACGTTTAGTAGGAGTATAGCACTGCTCTAACCCATCCCCAGACCGGTAGAAGCCCAACACTGCTCTAACCCATCCCCAGACCGGTAGAAGCCCAACGCTGCCCTAACCCATCCCCAGACCGGTAGAAGCCCAACGCTGCCCTAACCCATCCCCAGACCGGTAGAAGCCCAACGCTGCCCTAACCCATCCCCAGACCGGTAGAAGCCCAACACTGCTCTAACCCAGACCGGTAGAAGCCCAACACTGCTCTAACCCAGACCGGTAGAAGCCCAACACTGCCCTAACCCAGCCCCAGACCGGTAGAAGCCCAACCCTGCTCTAACCCATCCCCCAGACGGTGGGAAGCCAACCTGCTCAACCATCCCCCCGGTATAAGCCCAACACTGCTCTAACCCATCCCCAAAACCGGTAGAACCCCAACACGCTCTAACCTTCCCAGCCGGTGAAGCCCAACATGCTCTCCCCCCAACCCAGCCGGTTTTAGAACCCCAAAACATGCTCTAACCACCCCAGACGGTGGCCCAACACTGCTTAACCCCCCCCCAGACGTAAAAAGCCCCAACCTGCTCAAACCCCCCCAGGACGGTAAAACCCCACACGCTCTAACCCACCCCAGACCGGTGAACCCACATGCTCTAACCCATCCCCGACCGGTGAAGCCCAACAGTAACCCACCCCCGCCGGTAGAAGCCCCAACACTGTTTAAAACCCCCCCCGCCGGTGAACCCCAACAATGCTTAACCCATCCCCAGACCGGTGAAGCCCAAACTTCTCTCCCCCCCAGCCCGGTATGAAGCCCAACATGCTCTCACCCTGACCGGTAGAAGCCCAACCTGCTTACCCAGCCGGTAGAAGCCCAACCCGCTTAACCCAAAAGGGTTTGAAGCCCAACACTGTTTTAACCCAGCCCGGTAGAAGCCCCATGCTCTAACCGGGACCGGTAGAAGCCCAACGTGCTCAAAACCCACCCCAGGTGAAGCCCAACCGCCAAACCCAGACCGGTAGAGCCCAAGTCCCCAAAAACCCATCCGGTAGAACCAACGCTCCCCTAACCCATCCCCAGCCGGAAAGAAGCCCAACGTGCCTTAAAATCCCCCAGCCCGGTTTTTGAAGCCCACGCTGCCTTTAACCACCCCCCGGGACGGTTAGAAGCCCAACGCGTAACCCATCCCGCCCGGTTTTAAAGCCCAACCCTGCCTAACCCTCCCGCCCGGTAGAGCCCCAGTGCCCTAAACCCTCCCCAGCCGGTGGCCAACGCTGCCCTAAACCTTCCCCGACCGGTGAAGCCCACGTGCCCCTAAACCCCCCCCCAGCCGGGGGCCCCGGCCCTAAACCCCAGCCCGGTAAACCCAACGCTGGCCCTAAACCCCACCCCCAAAGCCCGGTAGAACCCAACCCTTCTTTTAAACCCACCCCCAGCCCGGTTTAGAAAAGCCCAACATGCTTAACCCTTTTCCCCAGCCGGGTAGAAGCCCACGCTGCTCTAACCCATCCCCGACCGGTAGAGCCAACGCTGCCCTAACCATCCCAGCGGTAGAAGCCCAACGTGCCCTAACCCACCCCCAGACCGGAAAAGGGTTTTTGGGCCCCAACGCTGCCCTAACCCTTTCCCGGGACCGGTTAAAAGCCCCACCTGTCTTAACCCATCCCCGCCCGGTAGAACCCCCAACATGCTCTAACCATCCCAGACCGGTAAAAGCCACGTGCCCTAACCCCCCCAGCCCGGTAGAAGAAAACGCTGCCCTAACCTCCAAGACCGGTGAAGCCAACGCTGCTTCTTAAAACCCAACCCAGACTTTAGAAAGCCCAACGCTGACCAAAACCATCCCCGCCCGGTAAAACCCCCAACGCTGCGCCTCGCAGATATCTGCTACCGGATGAGATCAACACTGCTCCTGTCCACACATAAGCCAGCAAGAGGGAAAGTCACGTTCCCCTTCCGCAGCCCAGGGCAAACATGCTAAGTCATCCACAAAGCTGCCCCCCCATGTATACTTCCAGTTGCAATATATTTCAATCCCCATTGCATATTCAGGTTATTTTCAAGATGTAGATTGAGCTGTTTGGAAAAGGTGATCGATTCAGATCAATGTAAATAGCTGAACACAACAAATACCACAGGTGGTTTCTCCAAAACAAACACACAGTTCCAGTTTTGAAGACTCCTGCAGTTTCTGCAAAATTATTCAGCCCCTTCATGTCCAACAGTAGACACCACCTGCTGCTATGACCCGCTGCAGACCCGATGCATAGCCACACACCAGCCTGTTTCTCTATGGCCTCCAGGTCACTCATTATCTTGGCTCTGTGTGCTGGAACTCTTTTTCAAATGCCAGCAAAGATCTTATATGGGGTTCAAGTTGGGCAACTGCAACGGCCACTCCAGAATCTTCCAGGATTTCTCCTAAAACCAGGCCTTGGTGGACTTTAGGGTTTTCTTTTTCGAAGATCCAATGGCGCACGAACTTCAGCTTCTTCACAGTAGGCATGATGTTTCCTCCTAAGATTTCATGATACTTGATAAAATCAATCTAGGCCTCCACAAGCTGCAGGTTTTCAGCTCCAGAAAACCTGCTGGGTGGTGATCCATCTGTCTACAGTGAGGCATGGCGGGGGCTCGGTGATGGTCACCCTGTCTACAGTGAAGCATGACGGGGGCTCGGTGATGGTCACCCTGTCTATAGTGAAGCATGGCGGGGGCTCGGTGATGGTCACCCTGTCTATAGAGAAGCATGGCAGGGGCTCGATGATGATCACCCTGTCTACAGTGAGGCATGGCGGGGGCTCAGTGATGGTCACCCTGTCTACAGTGAGGCATGACGGGGGCTTGGTGTTGGTCACCCTGTCTACAGTGAAGCATGACGGGGCTCGGTGATGGTCACCCTGTCTACAGTAAAGCATGACGGGGCTCGGTGATGGTCACCCTGTCTACAGTAAAGCATGACGGGGGCTCGGTGATGATCCTCCTCTCTACAGTGAAGCATGGCGGGGGCTCAGTGATGGTCACCCTGTCTATAGTGAAGCATGGAGGGGGCTCGGTGATGGTCACCCTGTCTATAGTGAAGCATGGCGGGGGCTCAGTGATGGTCACCCTGTCTATAGTGAAGCATGGCGGGGGCTCAGTGATGGTCACCCTGTCTATAGTGAGGCATGGCGGGGGCTCGGGGATGATCCTCCTGTCTACGGTGAGGCATTGCGGGGGCACGGGGATGGTCACCCTGTCTACAGTGAGGCATGACGGGGGCTCGGTGATGATCCTCCTGTCTACAGTGAGGCATGGCGGGGGCTCGGTGATCATCATCCCCCTCCTCTACAGTGACGAATGGCGGAGGCTCGGTAACCTCATGCCTTCTGTGAGGAAGCTGAAGTTTAGGCATCCTTTGACCTCCCGAGACACAATGATCTCAAGCATATCTCGAAAATCAAGACGGCCGGGATTCAGGAGAAGTCCTGGAAGCTTCTGGAGTGACCATCACAGTCGTCTGACTTGGAAAATCGGAAAAAAAACAGTTGCAACAAACAGAACCAGGAATAATAGTGGACCTGAAGGTCATTGCCAGTGCCACCAACACTGAGTCATCCCATCCACAGACAAATAGAAGCCCAGTAGTGTGCAAGCCCTCCAAAAGCCCACAAGGTCCTGTGAGGAAAGGGCTTAGACCTCATTCACATCACTTTCTGCTCCCAGTTAATTTACTACAGGGGTTCACTTAATTTGGTTGCAGTTGTAGCACATCTCAAATATGCTGCCATCCGCAGACCTCTCCCTAATGTACTGCATTGTGGGAGGACGCTCTCTGTGTCACCAGTACGTGGGGCCAGGGGTCAGTGCATATCAAGGTGCAGCGGACTACTTGCTCATGAAACCTGATCCTTTGTTACAGGGTTTTTCTCAATACAGGCTTTCACAGGTGACCGAGCATTTTCACTGGCTTAGATTTTCAAACCCAGTAGGCAGGTCTCTCTTCCCAATAGGCAGGTCTTTCCTCACTGAGGAGTGGTGACCTCATTACGCCCCTTCCCTGTTCCTGCACCCTCCTAAGCCCCCTTCATTCAGTGTGAGCAGTGGGAAGGAGTGGATGTCACAGCTCTGCAGACTTCCTGCAGTGGTCAGTTCTCAGGCCTGCAGAGCTGTCACCTCACTCTCCGGCTCCAAAAGCTCCTTGTAACCAGAACACCTGCATTGGCTGCGCTGATCCAACCTACATCTCTTCCTTTATTCTAAGTGCAATTTGCGATCAGCGTTGCAATGTGCGGCTACAGATAGTGACAAGTTTTCCTCCCATGTAATTTTTTTCCTTAACGCCCCCCCCCCCCCCTCCTTATTATATTCTAATGCCCTCCTTTGTCCGTATTACTCCACTCCCATAGCCCTTACAGTTTCACACACACAACAAACTTTACATACATAAATTAGACCCCCCAAAGAAAATACTTTTTTTGGCAGCATTGTCTCCGTATAC
Source organism: Phyllomedusa bahiana (assembly GCA_025379985.1). Classification (NCBI taxonomy): domain Eukaryota; kingdom Metazoa; phylum Chordata; class Amphibia; order Anura; family Hylidae; genus Phyllomedusa; species Phyllomedusa bahiana. The sequence goes on along the minus strand of JAODAL010037869.1, from coordinate 19,261 downwards.
ATTTATGGCATATCGCAAGGCTATGACATCAATGTCTGATAGGTCTATCTCCCAAAAGAGCCCTGACACCTCTCTGTATCACCACCACATAGTGACATAATATTACAACAATGCTATAACCATGTATCGCCACAAAATGCATATTAAGTCTATTGCTGTTTAATATGCATGAGGTGGTGATACATGATATTCTGCAGTTACTTTTATTTGTAGAGGCTATTCACAGACAGGTAGCAGGTATATTGATGTTTAATATGCATGTGATGGGGGAACGTGGTTATGGTATGGTTGTAATGGTGATATTCTGCAGTCACTTTTCTTTGTAGGAGTTATTCACTGACAGCAGGTATATTGACGTTTAATATTAATGAGATGGTGATGTGTAGTTATGACATGGTGTTCAGTCACTGTGGTGGTGATACATATTAAGGCAATACACCTGCTATCTGTCAGTGAATAGCCCCTATAAATAAAAGTGACATTAGAATATCACCCATATTACCACTATACCATAACCATGTACCACCACATACATATTAAGTCGATATACCTGCTACCTGTCAGTGAATAGACCCACAAATAACAGTGACTACACAAAATCACCATGCCACTACATAGCGACAGAATAATACCAGCTTGCCATAACCACATTGCACCACATGCATATAAAACATCAAGATACCTGCTACCTTTCAGTGAATAGCCCCTACAAACCAATATTCCAACAATACCATAACCATTCTCTCTTTTTTTCTCTTACTTACCTGTATTTCGATTTGTGCCTCCCTAATACAATTCTGGTTATGCACAGTCAGTGTCACATACATAAAAGCCCTATAATTTGTACATGGGCACAGAACCTTGCAGGGCACATACATATCTAAGTGCACTTGGGTAAAAAAATGCATGAAATTCCAAACCTGATGAGACCAGGTAGACACGGGGACATTTTGACACCTGAAATGAAACAAATGTGAGAAATGCACTCTGCTCCCCCCTCTGTGTAAGGGTGTGTTATATGAGCATAGGGGGCAGAGTGTATAACGGTGTGTTATATAGGGGGAGCGGGGGAAGCAGAGTGTATAAGGGTTTGTTATATGGGCGGGGCGAGCACAGTGTATAAGGGTGTGTTATATGGGCGGGGCGAGCACAGTGTATAAGGCTGTGTTATATGGGCGAGGGGAGCAGTTTGTATAAGGCTGTGTTATATGGGCGGGTGGAGCACAGTGTATAAGGCTGTGTTATATGGGCGGGTCGAGCACAGTGTATAAGGCTGTGTTATATGGGCGGGGCGAGCACAGTGTATAAGGCTGTGTTATATGGGCGGGGCGAGCACAGTGTATAAGGCTGTGTTATATGGGCGGGGCGAGCACAGTGTATAAGGCTGTGTTATATGGGCGGGGCGAGCACAGTGTATAAGGCTGTGTTATATGGGCAGGGCGAGCACAGTGTATAAGGCTGTGTTATATGGGCGGGGCGAGCACAGTGTATAAGGCTGTGTTATATGGGTATTGGGAGCAGAGTGTATAAGGCTGTGTCATATGAGTATGAGGAGCACAGTGTATAGGCTGTGTTATATGGGTGGGGCGAGCACAGTGTATAAGGCTGTGTTATATGGGTGGGGCGAGCACAGTGTATAAGGCTGTGTTATATGGGTATTGGGAGCAGAGTGTATAAGGCTGTGTCATATGGGTATGAGGAGCACAGTGTATAAGGCTGTGTTATATGGGTGGGAGGAGCAGAGCATATATGGGTGGGAGGGGCAGAGCATATACGGATGTGTTATATGGGTGGGAGGGGCAGAGCATATACGATGTGTTATATGGGTGGGAGGAGCAGACTGCACCTAAGAGACTCCGTAATTGCCCAGATCCTTCAGATCAGAGGCACAGGCAGTCTGTTTCACACAGCTCGGGGGAGTGAGAACGGAGCGACATGACAGCCAATCACAGGGAGTGTGGCCCGACCTCAGGCTGCAGAACTAGCTCTAGACGAGCACAAATGAGGGAACCGCTACTACACTCAATGATTGTAGGTATACTACCATTGGCGGAAGTGCTTATTGTACTGTCCCAACATTATATGATTTTAGTAAGATATCCCTTAAGCTGGTCATACGCACTAGATATTGGGGGTTATCCCCCAATGGCAAATGTCTGTGAAAAGAAGGATCTAATGATGAATGTCAATGTCCCTGATTCTTTTCTCAGGAGACCAGCTGCTTTCAGAGGAGAGAGGACAAGTGTCTGGAGAAAAATTAAGTGTCTCGAGGTAACAGAGGTGTTGAGGGAATAGGGGAGTCTGGAGGTTGAGACAAAGGGGTCGGTTTTGAAATCTAATGGGGGCAAAATTTTCTGGAGGGAACAGAAGAGTCTTAAAGAAAATAAGGGGCTTGGAAACAACCCGGGGCATAGCTGTCAGGAGTACAGAGGTAGCGGTCACTACTGGTCCCTGGAGCCTGAGGGGGCCGAAAGGACCTTCTGCCACATAAACACCAGAGTTATGAATTGCTCATAATAGTTGGGGACCCTTTTGTAGATATTGCATTGGGCCCCAAAATTTTAAGTTCCACCTCTGTTGAGGGAACAAAAGGTCCTGAAAGGGGGGACCCTGGAGTTTGGCTGAGAGAGAGGGGTCTGGCTGGAGGACAGAGAAGTCTATAGGTGGAGAAAGGGGTTTTTAGGCGATAGTGGAGCCTGAAGGACAGAGTGAAGTCTACAGAGAAGAGGTGGGCGGAGGGGCCTGATGAACTTTGGAAGGGACTAAATATTTTGGACATAGTAAGATCTAGATGGGGACAAAGGAGTGCTAGTGAACTCCCGAGAGGGGACAGAGGGATCTGCTGGGATAGAGGAATTTAGTGACTATATAGAGCTGTGATAGGGTAAAGGGTCCTGGGATATACAGTGGGATCTGGGGGGGGGGGGGGGGTGTCAAGTCTAGAGAGGACAGAAGGGCCTATAGGGGATTGTAGAGTCTGGAGGGGGATACAGAGGCCTAGAGGGAGGAGTGGTATCTGGGTTTGGGATAGATGAGTCTGTATGGAGAAGTCTGGAGGACTAGAAGGGTTGGGAGGGTCTGAGGTGATAGAGTTGTCTGATGAAGGAAGAAGAGTCTGAAGGACATGGTGGGGGCTAAAGGGGGCAGTGGAGTCTGAAGAAGAAGAAAGTTCTAAGGGAACAGTGGAGTATTGAGAGGACTGAGATGCCTGGAGAACAAATGGGAGTCTTACGGGGAAATAGGGTCTGAGGGACAGAGGAGTTTAAAAAGGAAAGACAAGTCTGGAGGACACTGTAAGATCTGGAGGGGTACATCACTAGTCTTGCCCCTGAGCTAGTTATCCAAATGAAGGGGGGGGGATTGTCTTCACGGAGGTGGATACCCATGTATCTTAGTCCCAAGTAGTGGTCTACCCCACAGCATGCACAGTAGATACACACTCCAATATGGACCACTGGTCCTCACTATGGTCGTCAGGCTCTTCCAGCCAGACCACAAGATGAAACAAATGATAAGGGGAAGGTATGATCACGTCCTCACCGTGTCAGGCCTGTGTTAGGTGCTGGTCTCCACTTACCTGTTGCTTCCACCATCCCTTCCAGGATCACAACAATCTCAAACTCGTCCTTCTCCAGCTGCCTCTTGGACACTTCCCAGAATGGGCTGTGCTCATTGATTTCATGGCTGATGATGAGGGGGGAAACCAGGAAGAGGCGGTCATCTCCCGTCTCAAAGCCAACATTGATGTCCGTCTGGTTGAGGGGGATGAATTCTCCTTCCTGTGTTTGCTTAGATTTGATAAGTTTGGCTCGTATGGAGGCCTCTACAATGTGTGACTGACGGAGGTCTCCCACTCGGAACATGAGGCACAGTTTATCGTCGCGTAAGGAGATAACTGCATGTGAAGAGAAGACCAGCGTCTCCGCTCTCTTGTTGGGCTGGGAGATCTTTACAAACATGCAGCCCACCATGAAGGCGTTCACCATGGAGCCAAGGATGGCCGGAGGAGCAGCAGGATAATTCCCTCTGGACACTTGTCTGTGATGACTCTATGACCGTATCCAATGGTTGTCTCAGTCTCTATAGAGAACAGAAAAGCAGAAACAAAGCCGTTGAGATTCTTGATGCAGGGCGTCCATTCTGAATCCTCTAAATGCTCCAAATCCCCGCGACAATAGGCAATGAACCACCAAATCACCCCAAAGAAAAGCCATGTGATGGCATAGGCCAGTATGAAGACCAGGAGGCTGACTCGCCATTTTAAGTCCACCAAGGTTGTGAAGATGTCGGTCAGATAACGATAGGTCTCCCGAACATTGCCATGCTGCACGTTACACCGGCCGTCCTTCTCCACGTAGCGCTGGCGGCGGCGCAGCTTGCGGTCTGCCTTCTCTAACTTCTCAGCTAGTTTGGAAGGGTGCGAGAAGGATCCTTTGCTGTTGGTGATTGTTGAGCCGGGGATGGATGTGAAGGCATTGTTGTCTTTAGCCATTCCGATCAGGACCAAATGAGGTTAAAGCCTGGACAAAGAGAAGCAGCTTACTACATAACCAATGAACTGCTGTAGAGACTCGGGGTACTACTGTGGGCAACGGGCCCAAAATGATTACTTCATGGTATATATCATAGACCCTCACTGGTGTTCAGGAACCTAACTGAGCAATGCCCACACCAGCTCCTGGGCCCCTGACTAGCAACTGCCACTGAATACACAGCTGTCTTTTTACATGGTAGAAGGGCCCCTGGGTTACCAAGTCCCCTTATAGGAGCACCCAGAGTACAGCAGGGCCCCTCATGTCTGGATGGAAGTGCCCACTTGCCCATCGGATCTGTCACAAAGCTAGGGTGGTGCCCCAGGATCCCGTCATCATCTGGAGAGCAGCAATGGCTGGTAGTGCCCCCGCGACCCTGACTGCAGCACAGAAAGGGTTAATCCAGCAGTCCTTACAGTCCCCATGACTTTCACTAGAATTCGCTATAGTGGACGCCTCTGACAACGCTCTTCCCAGGCAGCCCTGCTTCAGCTGTTGCCATGGAAACCCTGTGATGAGCCATAAGGACCCGAAAACTCCTCGCCTTACATTTAACCATTGCTGCCCTTACCGGGATCCCTTATGTACTTGATGTCCTGTGACTTCGCTGGCGGAGACCCCTTTGCCCCGCAGGTTGCGCGGGCGCCCATGCATTATTCACACGTAACCATTACATAACGACGGAGGATGGTGACGCAGGTCGGAGCAGCCATCGTTAGGGAGGTAAATGTCCACCGCTGCTATTTCTCCCTACGCGGTCCCACAACCTGCTGGAGATGCTCCTGTTCACATGCACCCTACAAGCAAACCCCCCGCCGGTCCAGAGGTGATCACAGAGCGTGCACCTGCTGCTACCTACCTGCAGAGAACGCAGCCGACCCACTCCCCTCGACGGGCTGCCAGCATCTTTGCCCACACAAAGTCTCTGAATAGGAGTGAGGGGACCGGAGGATGGAGGGTGTCGTGCAGCTGGTTGGCTTGTGCGGACGACGGTGAAAGACGCTGCTCAGTCCCTGCCCCCTCTTGTCATATCTGTAGAAGGAGGATCAGGGAAGGAGGCTGCAGGTGGGAGTCTCAGCTATGAGTGACAGGTGAGGCAGGGTACCTCCTACACATAGGAAACAAGGTCGTCTGCAGGGATGGGGCAAGGAGGAGCGCACTACCCAAACATCTCCAGAATGCAGCGAGCGGTGGAGCAGCTCCCCGTCTATATCCACTAGATCCGTCAACCACTGATGTAATGGTGGCTATGGTCCCAGTCGGGGGAATATTACTCGGTCCCTAAAGTTCATGTGTTGGAGGCAGGAAAAGGGGTAAAGTGTAAGGGTCTGACAAGGGACAAAGTATGACGTGTAGACGTCAGGGTCAGAGCATCTCTAGAACAGCACGTCTTGTGGGTTGTCCCTGGTGTGTAGTGATTAGTACCTGCCAGATGTGTCCAAGGAAGCAAAATCTGGGACAGGGTCATGAGTGACCTAGGCTCAGTGATGTGTGGGGGTGAAGGCTGGCCCGTCTGCTCCGATCCTGCAGAAGAGGAGCACAGATGAGCCTCCTGCTGGCGACGACCGAAAGGGGTCAGGACACAAAGGGCACCGCAGCTGCCGTGTATGAGGCCACAGACGAGTCTGCAATGGGCATCAGAATTAGGAGCTATGGAAGAAACCGTCCTGAACTGATGAGTCACATTCTCTATAATGTGGACGGCTGGGGGTATCACTGACCTGGGAAGAGATGGGGCCAGGATGTATTATGGGAAGAAGGCAAGATGGGGGAGGTGATGGGCAATGGTCTGCTGGGGGTCCTGGCATCATGTGGATGGCTGGGTGCATCACTGACCTGGGGAAGAGATGGGGCCAGGATGCATTATGGGAAGACAAGATGGCGGAGGTGATGGGCAATGGTCTGCTGGGGGTCCTGGCATCATGTGGACGGCTGGGGGTATCACTGACCTGGGAAGAGATGGGGCCAGGATGTATTATGGGAAGAAGGCAAGATGGTGGAGGTGATGGGCAATGGTCTGCTGGGGGTCCTGGCATCATGTGGATGGCTGGGTGCATCACTGACCTGGGGAAGAGATGGGGCCAGGATGCATTATGGGAAGACAAGATGGCGGAGGTGATGGGCAATGGTCTGCTGGGGGTCCTGGCATCATGTGGACGGCAGGGGGTACCACTGCCCTGGGAAGAGATGGGGCCAGGATGTATTATGTGAAGAAGGCAAGATGGTGGAGGTGATGGGCAATGGTCTGCTAGGAGTCCTGGCATCATGTGGACGGCTGGGGGTATCACTGACCTGGGAAGAGATGGGGCCAGGATGTATTATGGGAAGAAGGCAAGATGGTGGAGATGATGGGCAATGGTCTGCTGGGGGTCCTGGCATCATGTGGATGGCCGGGCACGTCACTTACCTGGGGAAGAGATGGGGTCAGGATGCATTATGGGAAGAAGACAAGATGGCGGAGGTGATGGGCAATGTTCTGCTGGGGGTAGCGATATCATGTGGACAGCCAAGTGCGTCACTGACCTGGAGAAGAGATGGGGCCAGTATGCATTATGGGAAGAAGACAAGATGGTGGAGGTGATGGGCAATGGTCTGCTGGGGGTCCTGGCCTCAAGTGGACGGCCGGGTGCGTCGCTTATCTGGGGAAGAGATTGGGCCAGAATACATTATGGGAAGAAGACAAGATGGCGGAGGTGATGGGCAGCGTCCTGCTGGAGGTCCTGGCATCATGTGCACGGCCAGGTGCGTCACTTACCTGGGGAAGAGATTGGGCCAGGATGCATTATGGGAAGAAGACAAGATGGCGGAGGTGATGGGCAATGTTCTGCTGGGGGTAGCGATATCATGAGGACAGCCAAGTGCGTCACTGACCTGGAGAAGAGATGGGGCCAGTATGCATTATGGGAAGAAGACAAGATGGCGGGGGTGTTGGGCAATATTCTGTTGGGGCTCCTGGCATAATGTGGACAGCCGGGTTCGTCACTTACCTGGGGAAGAGATGGCACCAGCAGGCAGTATTGGAAGAAGATCCTAGGGCAGAGGCAGTGTGATGGGCAATGGTCTGCTGGGGGTCCTGGCATCATGTGGACGGCCGGGTGCATCACTGACCTGGGGAAGATATGGGGCCAGGGTGCATTATGGGAAGACAAGATGGTGGAGGTGATGGGCAATGGTCTGCTGGGGGTCCTGGCATCACGTGGATGGCTGGGTGCATCACTGACCTGGGGAAGAGATGGGGCCCGGGTGCATTATGGGAAGAAGACAAGATGTTGGAGGTGATGGGCAATGGTCTGCTGGGGGTCCTGGCCTCAAGTGGACGGCCGGGTTCGTCACTTACCTGGGGAAGAGATGGCACCAGCAGGCAGTATTGGAAGAAGATCCTAGGGCAGAGGCAGTGTGATGGGCAATGGTCTGCTGGGGGTCCTGGCATCATGTGGACGGCCGGTGCATCACTGACCTGGGGAAGATATGGGGCCAGGGTGCATTAGGGGAAAAGACAAGATGGTGGAGGTGATGGGCAATGGTCTGCTGGGGGTCCTGGCATCACGTGGATGGCTGGGTGCATCACTGACCTGGGGAAGAGATGGGCCAGGGTGCATTATGGGAAGAAGACAAGATGATGGAGGTGATGGGCAATGGTCTGCTGGGGGTCCTGGCATCATGTGGACGGCCGGGTTCGTCGCTTACCTGGGGAAGAGATGGCCCCTGCAGGCAGTATTGGAAGAAGATCCTAGGTCAGTGGGTTTGTGATGGGCAATGGTCTGCTGGGGGTCCTGGCATCATGTGGACGGCCGGGTGCATCACTGACCTGGGGAAGATATGGGGCCAGGGTGCATTATGGGAAGAAGACAAGATGATGGAGGTGATGGGCAATGGTCTGCTGGGGGTCCTGGCATCATGTGGCCGGCCGGGTGCATCACTGACCTGGGGAAGATATGGGGCCAGGGTGCATGATGGGAAGACGACAAGATGATGGAGGTGATGGGCAATGGTCTGCTGGGGGTCCTGGCATCATGTGGACGGCCGGGTGCATCACTGACCTGGGGAAGATATGGGGGCCAGGTGCATTATGGGAAGAAGACAAGATGGTGGAGGTGATGGGCAATGGTCTGCTGGGGGTCCTGGCATCATGTGGTCGGCCGGGTGCATCACTGACCTGGGGAAGATATGGGGCCAGGGTGCATTATGGGAAGAAGACAAGATGATGGAGGTGATGGGCAATGGTCTGCTGGGGGTCCTGGCATCATGTGGACGGCCGGGTGCGTCACTTACCTGGGGAAGAGATGGGGCAAGGATGCATTATGGGAAGACCAGATGGCGGAGGTGCTGGGCAATGGTCTGCTGGGGGTCCTGGCATCATGTGGACAGCCAGGTGCATCACTGACCTGGGGAAGATATGGGGCCAGGGTGCATTATGGGAAGAAGACAAGATGATGGAGGTGATGGGCAATGGTCTGCTGGGGGTCCTGGCATCATGTGGACAGCCAGGTGCATCACTGACCTGGGGAAGATATGGGCCAGGGTTGCATTATGGAAGAAGACAAGATGATGGAGGTGATGGGCAATGGTCTGCTGGGGTCCTGGCATCATGTGGACGGCCAGGTGCATCACTGACCTGGGGAAGATATGGGGCCAGGGTGCATTATGGGAAGAAGACAAGATGGTGGAGGTGATGGGCAATGGTCTGCTGGGGGTCCTGGCATCATGTGGACGGCCGGGTGCATCACTGACCTGGGGAAGATATGGGGCCAGGGTGCATTATGGGAAGAAGACAAGATGGTGGAGGTGATGGGCAATGGTCTGCTGGGGGTCCTGGCATCATGTGGATGGCCGGGTGCGTCACTTACCTGGAGAAGAGATGGGGCAAGGATGCATTATGGGAAGAAGACAAGGTGGCGGAGGTAGTGTTCTGTGGGGGGTGCTGGCATCATGTGGACAGCCGGGTGCATTACACAAATTCTCCAAATCTCAATACGTTCCAGCGTCTCTGCGGTGAGCTGTGGAGGCCGCACTGAGCAACTTTAAAGGATCTCTGAGATATGTGAGGGGTAGCTCCGCATCCCCTCTTCATGCAGGTCTCTGGGGGGTGTGAGGTGCAACGACCCCAGGAGGTCTCTGAAGGGTGTGAGGTGCAGCGCCCCTTTGCAGGTCTCTGGAGGGTGTGAGGTGCAGCGCCCCCAGCAGGTCTCTGGAGGTGTGAGGTGCAGCGCCCCCCTTTGCAGGTCTCTGGAGGGTGTGAGGTGCAGGGCCCCCTTTGCAGGTCTCTGGAGGTGTGAGGTGCAGCGCCCCCAGCAGGTCTCTGGAGGGTGTGAGGTGCAGCGCCCCCTTTGCAGGTCTCTGGAGGGTGTGAGGTGCAGCGCCCCCAGGAGGTCTCTGGAGGGTGTGAGGTGCAGCGCCCCCAGCAGGTCTCTGGAGGGTGTGAGGTGCAGCGCCCCCAGCAGGTCTCTGGGGGGTGTGAGGTGCAGCGCCCCCAGCAGGTCTCTGGAGGGTGTGAGGTGCAGCGCCCCCAGCAGGTCTCTGGGGGGTGTGAGGTGCAGCGCCCCCTTTGCAGGTATCTGGAGGGTGTGAGGTGCAGCGCCCCCTTTGCAGGTATCTGGAGGGTGTGAGGTGCAGCGTCCACTTTGCTGGTATCTGGTGGTTGTGAGGTGCAGCGCCCTCAGCAGGTCTCTGGGGGTGTGAGGTGCAGCGCCCCCAGCAGGTTTCTGGAGGGTGTGAGGTGCAGCCCCCCGCGGGTTTCTCTGGAGGGTGTGAGTGCAGCGCCCTTTGCAGGCCCTCTGGGGGGGGTGTGGGGTTTGCAGCGCCCCCGCGGGTCTCTGGGGGGTGTGAGGTGCAGCGCCCGCAGGTCTCTGGAGGGTGTGAGGTGCAGCGCCCCTTTGAGGTCTCTGGGGTGTGTGAGGTGCAGCGCCCCCTTAGCAGGTCTCTCGGGGGTGTGAGGTGCAGCGCCCCCAGCAGTCTCTGGAGGGTTTTGAGGTGCAGCGCCCCAGCAGGTCTCTGGGGTGTGAGGCAGCGCCCCCAAAAGGGGTTCCTGGGGGGTGTGAGGTGCAGCGCCCCCGCAGGTCTTGGGGGTGTGAGGTGCAGCGCCCCCTTTGCAGGTCTCTGGAGGTGTGAGGTGCAGCGCCCCCAGCAGGTCTCTGGGGGTGTGAGGTGCAGCGCCCCCCCGCGGGTTTCTCTGGAGGGTGTGAGTGCAGCGCCCCAGCAGGTCTCGGGGAGGGGTGTGGGGTGCAGCGCCCCCAGCAGGTCTTGGGGGTGTGAGGTGCACGCCCCCAATCGTTGGAGGTGGAGGTGCAGCGCCCCAGCAGGTCTCTGGGGGTGTGAGGTGCAGCGCCCCCTGCAGGTCTCTGGAGGGTGTGAGGTGCAGCGCCCCCCTTTGCAGGTCTCTGGAGGGTGTGAGGTGCAGCGCCCCAGCAGGTCTCTGGGGTGTGAGGTGCAGGCGCCCCTTTGCAGGTCTCTGAGGGTGTGAGGTGCAGCGCCCCCAGCAGGTCTCTGGGGGGTGTGAGGTGCAGCGCCCCAGCAGGTCTCTGAAGGGTGTGAGGTGCAGCCCCCCCAGCAGGTCTCTGGAGGGTGTGAGGTGCAGTCGCCCCAGCAGGTCTCTGGGGGTGTGAGGTGCAGCGCCCCAGCAGGTCTCTGGAGGGTGTGAGGTGCAGCGCCCCCTGCAGGTCTCTGGAGGGTGTGAGGTGCAGCGCCCGCAGCAGGTCTCTGGGGGGTGTGAGGTGCAGCGCCCCCAGCAGGTCTCTGGAGGGTGTGAGGTGCAGCGCCCCCAGCGTCTCTGGAGGTGTGAGGTGCAGCGCCCCTTTGCAGGTCTCTGGAGGGTGTGAGGTGCAGCGCCCACTTTGCAGGTCTCTGGGAGGTGTGAGGTGCAGCGCCCCCAGCAGGTCTCTGGAGGTGTGAGGTGCAGCCCCCCCAGCAGGTCTCTGGATGGGTGAGGTGCAGCGCCCCCTGCAGGTCTCTGGAGGGTGTGAGGTGCAGCGTCCTCAGCAGGTCTCTGGGAGGTGTGAGGTGCAGCGCCCACAGCAGGTCTCTGGAGGGAGTGAGGTGCAGCGCCCTCTTTGCAGGTCTCTGGAGGTGTGAGGTGCAGCGCCCCCAGCAGGTCTCTGGAGGGTGTGAGGTGCAGCGCCCACTTTGCAGGTCTCTGGGAGGTGTGAGGTGCAGCGCCCCCAGCAGGTCTCTGGAGATGTGAGGTGCAGCGCCCCCAGCAGGTATCTGGGTGGTGTGAGGTGCAGCGCCCCCAGGCAGGTCTGTGGAGGGTGTGAGGTGCAGCGCCCCCTTTGCAGGTCTCTGGAGGGTGTGAGGTGCAGCGCCCCTTTGCAGGTCTCTGGAGGTGTGAGGTGCAGCGCCCCCAGCAGGTTTCTGGAGGTGTGAGGTGCAGCGCCCCCAGCAGGTTTCTGGAGGTGTGAGGTGCAGCGTCCCCCTTTGCAGGTCTCTGGAGGGTGTGAGGTGCAGCGCCCACTTTGCAGGTCTCTGGGGGGTGTGAGGTGCAGCGCCCCCAGGAGGTCTCTGGGGGGTGTGAGGTTGCAGCGCCCCCAGCAGGTCTCGGGGGGGTGTGAGGTGCACGCCCCCAGCAGGTCTCTGGGAGGTGGGGAGGTGCAGCGCCCTCAGCAGGTCTCTGGAGGGTGTGATGTGCAGCGCCCCCAGCAGGTCTCTGGAGGGTGTGAGGTGCAGAGCCCCCAGCAGGTCTCTGGAAGGTGTGAGGTGAATCGAGCCCTGCTGGTCTCAGTTGGTTGTGAGGTGCAGCGCCCCCAGCAGGTTTCTGGGATGTGTGCAGCTGTTCTCTCTTCTACTCTTAGGGGCAGACGATCCCCCAATGGTGGGGGGGGGGGGGGGAATAAACAATGAGCAACTTATGTGCAACAATTGTGCCCTGTTCCTGTGCCCCCTCCCTCTGCACCCACTGCTCGTGGCCCGACGGCCATTAATCCGCCCACTGCACAAACATTCACTATAGTAAATGACGAGAACCCCCCCGAATCACATAACAGACTTCCCTGTCCTCAGTAATATACCTAGTCACATGACGGCGTCCCCACTTTTAGGAATACACGTGGTCACTTGACCGTGCCCCCCTCTGACTGGGCCGATGCCCCTGAGATGATGGAGGTGACTGAGCTGATGCCCCTGAGATGATGGGGGGGGCTGGAGGTGACTGGGCCGATGCCCGTGAGATGATGGAGGTGACTGGGCCGATGCCCCTGAGTTGATGGAGGTGACTGGGCCGATGCCCCTGAGATGATGGGGAGGTGACTGGGCCGATGCCCCGGAGATGATGGAGGTGACTGGGCCGATGCCCCTGAGATGATGGAGGTGACTGGGCCGATGCCCCTGAGATGATGGAGGTGACTGGGCCGATGCCCCTGAGATGATGGGGAGGTGACTGGGCCGATGCCCCTGAGATGATGGAGGTGACTGGCCCCTTGCCCTGAATGGGGAGGTGACGGGCCCCGATCCCCTAGATGATGGGGAGGTACTGGCCATGCCCCCGGATGATGGGGAGGTGACGGGGCCGATCCCCCTGAGATGAGGAGGTGACGGGGGCCGATCCCGAGATGATAGGGGTGACTGGGCGATGCCCCTGAGATGATGGAGGTGACTGGGCCGATGCCCCTGAGATGGGGAGGTGAGGGCCGATGCCCCTGGATGAGGGGGGGTGACGGGCCCCGATGCCCCTGAGAGATGGAGGTGACGGGGCCCGATCCCCCTGAGTGAGGGGAGGGACTGGGCCGATGCCCCGAGATGATGGGGTGTGTGGAGGTGAATGGGCCGTCCCCCCGAGAGATGGGGTGTGGGAGGTGGGCCCGATGCCCCGAGTTTGATGGGGTTGAGGGAGGTGACTGGGCCGATGCCCCTGAGATGATGGGGTGTGATGGAGGTGAAACTGGGCCGATGCCCCGAGATGATGGAGGTGATGGGCCCATCCACTGACCGATGATGGAGGTGACTGGCTATGCCCCTCGATGATGATGAAGTGACTGCGGCCAGATGCCCCCTGAGATGATGGGGAGGTGACTGGGCCGATGCCCCTGAGATGATGGAGGTGACTGGGCCGCTGCCCCTGAGATGCTGGTGTGTGATCGAGGTGACTGGGCCGATGCCCCTGAGATGATGGGGTGTGATGGAGGTGACTGGGCCGATGCCCCTGAGATGATGGGGTGTGATGGAGGTGACTGGGCCGATGCCCCTGAGATGATGGAGGTGACTGGGCTGATGCCCCTGAGATGATGGGGGTGTGACTGGGCCGATGCCCCTGAGATGATGGGGAAGTGACTGGGCCGATGCCCCTGAGATGATGGAGGTGACTGGGCCGATGCCCCTGAGATGATGGAGGTGACTGGGCCGATGCCCCTGAGATGATGGGGTGGGGAGGGAGTGCGGCGATCCCTGAGATGATGGGTGTGATGGAGGTGAATGAGCCGATGCCCCTGAGATGATGTGGTGATGAGGTGACTGGGCCGATGCCCTGCGATGATGAGGGTGTATGGAGGTGACTGGGCCGATGCCCCTGAGATGATTGTGGTGACTGGGCCGATGCCCTGAGATGATGGGTGTGATAGAGGGACTGGCCGATGCCCCTGAGATGATGGGTGTGATGGAGGTGACTGGGCCGATGCCCCTGAGATGATGGGGTGTGATAGAGGTGACTGGGCCGATGCCCCTGAGATGATGGGGTGTGTGGGAGGTGACTGGGCCGATGCCCCTGAGATGAGGGTGTGATAGAGGTGACTGGGCCGATGCCCCTGAGATGATGGGGAGTGACTGATGCCCGAGAGTGGAGGTGACTGGGCCGATGCCCCTGAGATGATGGAGGTGACTGGGCCGATGCCCCTGAGATGATGGGGAGGTGACTGGGCCGATGCCCCTGAGATGATGGGGTGTGATGGAGGTGACTGGGCGTGCCCCTCGATGAATTTATGGCAGTGACGCGATACCTGAGATGTGGGGTGTGAAGAGGTGACTGGCCGATGCCCGAGTGATGGGTTATAGAGGTGACTGGGCCGATGCCCCTGAGATGATGGGGTGTGATGGAGGTGACTGGGCCGATGCCCCTGAGATGATGGGGTGTGATAGAGGTGACTGGGCCGATGCCCCTGAGATGATGGGGAGGTGACTGGGCCGATGCCCCTGAGATGATGGGGTGTGATGGAGGTGACTGGGCCGATGCCCCTAGATGATGGGTGTGATGAGGTGACTGGGCCGATGCCCCTGCGAGGATGGCGTTTGATTGAGGTGACTGGGCCGATGCCCCTGAGATGATGGGGAGGTGACTGCGCAGAAGCCACAGAGATGATGGAGGTGACTGGGCCGATGCCCTGAGATGATGGGGAGGTGACTGGGCGAGGCCCTGAGATGATGGGGAGGTGACTGGGGCCGATGCCCCTGAGATAGATGGGAGGTGACTGGCCGATGCCCCTAGATGATGGGGAGGTGACTGGGTCCGATGCCCTGAGATGATGGAGGTGACTGGGCCGATGCCCCTGAGATGATGGGGTGTGAAAGAGGTGAATGGGCCGATGCCCCTGAGAGGATGGGGAGGTGACTGGGCCGATGCCCCTGAGATCATGGGGAGGTGACTGGGCCGATGCCCCTGAGATGGGGAGGTGACTGGGCCGATGTCCCTGAGATGATGGGGAGGTGTCTGGGCCGCTGCCCCTGAGATGATGGGGAGGTGACTGGGCCGATGCCCCTGAGATAATGGGGAGGTGACTGGGCCGATGCCCCTGAGATGATGGGGAGGTGACTGGGCCGATGCCCCTGAGATGATGGGGGTGACTGGGCCGATGCCCCTGAGATGATGGGGAGGTGACTGGGCCGATGCCCCTGAGATGATGGGGAAGTGACTGGGCCGATGCCCCTGAGATGATGGGGAAGTGACGGGGCCGATGCCCCTGTGATGATGGAGGTGACTGGGCCGATGCCCCAGAGATGATGGGGAGGTAACAGGGCCGATGCCCCTGAGATGATGGGGAGGTGACTGGGCCGATGCCCCTGAGATGATGGGGAGGTGACTGGGCCGATGCCCCTGAGATGATGGGGTGTGATAGAGGTGACTGGGCTGATGCTACACAAGGTAGAGCTGGTTCCCCCGGGGTCGTCCTTTGCACTGGGATCATTTTGATGGTCGCTGTGGGCTCTGTACCTGTGACAGGTGTTCTCTCTCATATTTTTACTGCTCTGACTTAATTCCTCAGCGTGTCACAGTAGCAGCTCTACATCAGGGCATGGCCGTTAATGGCCATCGCTACCATTCTCTGTGGTAGCGGTCAGTATCCTATGGGGTCCCTGTTATTAGTCTGTGGGGTACCTGGTATTCTACAGTTGTCCTCCGTGTTCTGTGGGGTACCTGGTATTACTCTGTGGGGTACCTGGTATTACTAATACTGGAGACCCCCCACAGAATCGTAACAATAATCCCCAGAGTAATACCAGAGACCCCCCCAGAATAGTAACTGTGACCCTCAGAGTAATACCAGAGACCCCCCAGAATAGTAACTATGATCCCTTGAGTAATACCAGAGACCCCCCAGAATAGTAACTATGATCCCTTGAGTAATACCAAAGACCCCCCAGAATAGTAACTATGATCCCTTGAGTAGTACCAGAGACCCTGCCTCCCCCCATAATAATAACCGTGATCCCCTGAGTAATACCTCATAGATTAATATCAAGGACACCACAGAGTAATACTACAGACACTCCCCAACAATAGTAACACTCATCAGGTCCCTGTTATTGTTCCTTTAGGTTTCTGATATTACACTGAGGGTCCTTGGTATTATTCTGTGGAGACTAGAGACCAGTAATACAACAAACCTCCCAGAATAGTGATGTTGATCTCCAGAGTAATACCAGAGACCTCCCAGAATAGTAACGGTGATCCCCAGAGTAATACCAGAGAAACCCCAGAATAGTAACGGTGATCCCCAGAGTAATACCAGAGACCTCCCAGAATAGTAACGGTGATCCCCAGAGTAATACCAGAGAAACCCCAGAATAGTAACGGTGATCCCCAGAGTAATACCAGAGACCCCCCAGAATAGTAACGGTGATCCTCAGAGTAATACCAGAGACCCCCCAGAATAGTAACGGTGATCCCCAGAGTAATACCAGAGACCCCCCAGAATAGTAACAGTGATCCCCAGAGTAATATCAGAGACCCCACAGATTAGTAACTGTGATCCCCAGAGTAATATCAGAGACCCCACAGAATAGTGACGGTGATCCCCCACAGTAATTCCAGAGACCATACAGAATAGTAACAGTGATCCCCAGAGTAATACTGGAGACCCCCCAGAATAGTAACAGTGATCCCCCACAGTAATTCCAGAGACCCCACAGAATAGTAACAGTAATCCCCAGAGTAATACCAGAGAACCCCCCGAGAATAGTGACAGTGATCCCCAGAGTAATACCAGAGACCCCCCAGAATAGTAACAGTGATCCCCAGAGTAATACCAGAGACCCCCCAGAATAGTAACAGTGATCCCCAGAGTAATACCAGAGACCCCACAGAATAGTAACAGTGATCCCCCAGAGTAATACCAGAGACCCCACATATTAGTAACTGTGACCCTCAGAGTAATACCAGAGACCCCCCCAGAATAGTAACAGTGATCCCCAGAGTAATACCAGAGACCCCCCAGAATAGTAACAGTGATCCCCAGAGTAATACCAGAGAACCCCCCGAGAATAGTAACAGTGATCCCCAGAGTAATACCAGAGACCCCCCAGAATAGTAACAGTAATACCAGAGAACCCCCCGAAAATCGTAAGTGATCACCAGAGTAATACCAGAGACCCCACAGAATAGTAACAGTGATCCCCAGAGTAATACCAGAGACCCCCCAGAATAGTAACAGTGATCCCCAGAGTAATACCAGAGACCCCACAGAATAGTAACAGTGATCCCCAGAGTAATACCAGAGACCCCCCAGAATAGTAACAGTGATCCCCAGAGTAATACCAGAGACCCCCCAGAATAGTAACAGTGATCCCCAGAGTAATACCAGAGACCCCCCAGAATAGTAACAGTAATACCAGAGAACCCCCCGAAAATCGTAAGTGATCACCAGAGTAATACCAGAGACTCCCCAGAATAGTAACAGTGATCCCCAGAGTAATACCAGAGACCCCACAGAATAGTGACGGTGACCCTCAGAGTAATACCAGAGACCCCCCAGAATAGTAACAGTGATCCCCAGAATAATACCAGAGACCCCCAGAATAGTAACAGTGATCCCCAGAGTAATACCAGAGACCCCACAGAATAGTGACGGTGACCCTCAGAGTAATACCAGAGACCCCACAGAATAGTGACGGTGACCCTCAGAGTAATACCAGAGACACCCCAGAATAGTAACAGTGATCCCCAGAGTAATACCAGAGAACCCCACGAGAATAGTAACAGTGATCCCCAGAGTAATACCAGAGAACCCCACGAGAATAGTAACAGTGATCCCCAGAGTAATACCAGAGAACCCCCCGAGAATAGTAAGTGATCCCCAGAGTAATACCAGAGACCCCCCAGAATAGTAACAGTGATCCCCCCGAGAATAGTAACTGTGATCCCCAGAGTAATACCAGAGACCCCCCAGAATAGTGACGGTGACCCTCAGAGTAATACCAGAGACCCCCCAGAATAGTAACAGTGATCCCCAGAGTAATACCAGAGACCCCCCAGAATAGTAACAGTGATCCCCAGAGTAATACCAGAGACCCCCCAGAATAGTAACAGTGATCCCCAGAGTAATACCAGAGACCCCACAGAATAGTAACAGTGATCCCCAGAATAATACCAGAGACCCCCCAGAATAGTAACAGTGACCCCAGAGTAATACCAGAGACCCCCAAGAATAGTAACAGTGATCCCCAGAGTAATACCAGAGACCCCACAGAATAGTAACAGTGATCCCCAGAGTAATACCAGAGACCCCACAGAATAGTGACGGTGACCCTCAGAGTAATACCAGAGACCCCACAGAATAGTGACGGTGACCCTCAGAGTAATACCAGAGAACCCCCTGAGAATAGTAACAGTGATCCCCAGAGTAATACCAGAGACCCCCCAGAATCGTAACAGTGATCCCCAGAGTAATACCAGAGACCCCCCAGAATAGTGACGGTGACCCTCAGAGTAATACCAGAGACCCCCCAGAATAGTGACGGTGACCCTCAGAGTAATACCAGAGACCCCACAGAATAGTGACGGTGACCTTCAGAGTAATACCAGAGACCCCACAGAATAGTGACGGTGACCCTCAGAGTAATACCAGAGAACCCCCCGAGAATAGTAACAGTGATCCCCAGAATAGTAACAGTGATCCCCAGAGTAATACCAGAGACCCCCCAGAATAGTAACAGTGATCCCCAGAGTAATACCAGAGAACACCCCGAGAATAGTAAGTGATCCCCAGAGTAATACCAGAGAACCCCCCGAATAGTGTAAGTGATCCCCAGAGTAATACCAGAGACCCCCCAGAATAGTAACAGTGATCCCAGAGTAATACAGAACCCCCCAGAAAAGTAACGTGATCCCAGAGTAATCCCCGAGAACACCCCCAAATAGTAGTGACCCCAGAGAATACCGGGCCCCCCCAAAAAGTAACGTGATCCCAGAGTAATACCAGAGACCCCCCAGAATAGTAACGTGACCCCGGTTACCAGAGACCCCCCCAGAATCGTAACGGGGCCCTAGGTAATCCGGACCCCCGAAAAAAGTGACGGTGCCCTCAGAGTAATAC
>JAODAL010037868.1:0-39895 GCA_025379985.1 Phyllomedusa bahiana | reverse complement strand
GGGGGGGGGGAAAATGGGGTTTATCTGTATTCTCCAGGTCAGTTAGATTTCAGTGATACTAAATATGTAGAGTTTTCATTATGGTTTAGTATTTTTTAAAAAAAATAGAAACATTCTCCATTTTTTAGCTTTGCTCTGCAGCCCCATTTTTTGCCCCAATAATTTTTTTGGGTTTTTCCACCTAGGGGACCTAAGGGGAGGGCTCATTTCTTATCGGTAAAATTTGGTGCTTTTTTAGTCCCAAATTTTGGGAAAAAAAATTGTCCCTTTTTTTGATCCTTTTGTTCAAATTTTTTTCTGGGGGATTATAAAATTTCCAAAATAAAAAATAAATCAAATTTTTGGGTTTTTTGGGTTTTTTTTTCCCTTTCCCTTTGGTGTTTCCCGAACGGGGAAAAATTTAATGTTACATTTTAAATTTGTCGGAGTTTTAAGAGGGAAGTGATTTTCCAATTATTTTTAAAATTTTTTTTTTATTTATTTGTAAAAAAAAAATTTGTCTTCAAAATTTTTTATATTTTTTAAAACTTTTTTTAAAAATTTCCCCCTTGGGGCCCGCCCGGGGTTGGGAAAAAAAGGTCCCCAATTAAAAAATATTTTAGCGCCCAAAATAGATGAACCTGTATATGTGGGTTCAAAAATTTGGGCGTGGGGGAATCCATTGAAAAAGAAAACAGATTTTTTTGGGTGCCGGGCGCCTATTTTTGGGTTAAAACAAGTTTTTTAAATTAAAATATTTTGAAAAGTGGTTTCCAAACCTGTTTTTTTGGCACAAAAACACCAAAAAGGGGGGAAAGGGGAAATCTGACATGTCGCCCATATACTTGTAGTTCTTCTTTTGGGAACGGGCCCCTTTGGGGGCTTGACTGTTTGGGTACGGCCCTTGCTTAATATAGATAATGGGGAAAAAGTAACCAAAAAAGCCCCCAGGGGGGGAGCAGCATTGTGGTTATGAAGCCTTTGGGTGGGGTTTTTCCATTGTTTTCAGCACCAGTTTTTTCCCCATCACATGACTGAATACAGCATTGATCCAACACAGAAGAAAAATAAACATGGCATCCAATGACTCACAGTTGAGTTTTTAATTCTCCATATTCTCCATCCGTTCCAGATTGCTATGATGAGTTCCTCTAACCACAACATGTCTCTGTTGAATTAACCACACAACCAACAGGTGCCGCAGTACACCGTCAATGGTTCAGGGGCACGCTTCCTTTGGCAAGTTTATAGCGAAACAAATTACTTTCCTTTAAATAGCAAAAGATAAGGTGATATATATTAGATTACAGCATTAAAAACAATACAAAACAGAAATACAATTGCTATTATAAATAAAGTACCACCATGCACTTTGATGGCAAATGGATAGGTTATGCCACCAAAGTCTGATGGGTGCTATCTTAAAAATGGGCTCCCAAAAGTATCATTTCAGAATGGGAGTTTCAAGTATAGCTGAACATGGTGCTCACCTGTACTTGACATTCCCATAGAACAGAATTGAGAGTCGTAAGCAAGTGCGACCACCTCTCCATTCTAAGACAATATATTTGTGGGCACGTTCCCTAGATAGGTGCAGGTCCCTTTCAGACTTTGATGAGATATCCTTTCGATATGCCATCAATGTCTATGGTGGGAACACCCCTTTAAGTATTTTAACATGCATGCATAATCTGAACTGAGGCACAATCCCCACCAGATATTCATTACTTTCAGAGACAGAAATCCTTACTTACAGTGGCTTGTAAGGCTATGTTCACATGGCTTAACCCCTTACCGCCGGAGCCAGTTTTGGCTCTCTGACCAGAGCCTTATTTTGAATCTGTCATGTGTAACTTTATGTGAGAATAACTTTTTGACACTTTAAAAAATATCCATTTGTGATTCAGGAGATATTGTTCGTGACAAATTTTGTATAAGATAGTAAGAAATTTTGGTCCAAAATAGGATGGTTATTTGTGAAATATCAAATTATGGTGATATAAAAAAATGAAAATTATCCAATTTCAAACTTCAAAAATTTCTGCATGTAAGACAGATAGTTATTCCACTCAAATTAGTTTATACTAGCATACTCACATATGTTGCTGTAGTTGGATTTCATTTTTTTAAATGTCTTTTTTTTTTTTTTTTTACGGTCATTAGGGGGGCCTTATAAATTTTAGTAGTAATTTTCAAATTTTCAAGAAAATTTGCTATATACACATTTTTAGGAACGTCAGTTCTAACGTGACTTTGATGACCTGTATGTTAGATACCCCATAAAATGACTCAGCTAAGAAAACTTCACCCCTTAAAGTGTTCAAAACAGCATGTTAGAAAGTTTATTTAACCCCATTAGGGTGTTTCACAGTAAATTAAAGCAAAAGATGGAAGTGAAATTTCAAAAATTTCACTTTTTTTTCATATTTTCAATATTTATTCATTATTGACATGAATACGTTAAATGTGATCAGGGAATGCAAATTATAGTTGATTCCCAGTTTCGGACGTTTTGAGATATCCTTATGTGGCATAGTGCATTATTTGGCTCAACCCACAAAGCCCCGAATAGGAGGAGCACTTTACTGGACTCTGGGGCCTCATTTTCATTACAATTTTATTTAGGGCCATTTCAGGTTTGCGTGACACCAAAGGTTCCAAAAGTAATAAATACCCCTAAAAAAAGAACCCCATTCATATTGGAAAACTACCGCCCTTACGGAATATATCCAGAGGTGTGTGTGAGTATATCTACCCCACATGCGTTTCACAAATTTTTTTAGGCGTGTCGGCTCTGAAATAAAAAAAAATAGATTTTTTTCAATAATCTGCAATTTTTTAGCTGAAATTTTATTTTTACAAGGGAATCTTGAAAAAAAAGCCCCAAAATTGTGGTTACGCAATTTTCTTCCAAGTGTCAAGCATTACCCTAACATGTGGGTTTTAAATGCTGTTTGGGCGCATGGCAGGGGGTTACAATGGGAGGGAGAGACTATTGGGCTTTTTGGGGCATAGATATTGGTGGGGCCATGTCAGCTTCTCCATAGCACCCAAAAGTACTAAAACAGGGGTAAAATTCCAGAAGTTGCTCCATTTTGGATTCAACGCCCCTCAGGGATCTCACCTATGGGTGTATTTATGCGATTTAGGGTGCACAGGTGTTCCGTAGTTTTTTTTTAGCACTGGGGCCATGGAAATGGAGGGGGGAAAGCAGAGTTCCGCCATTGTTTTTGGGCTTCATTTGTTACAGTATTCGCCATTCGGGATAAATGTCGGGATAACTGTACTTTTGGGGTCGGTACAATTACACTGATATTAAAATTTTATTTATAGTTTTTTATGTTTATAATACTTTTCACAATAGAAGTCGAGTTTTATAAAAAAAGTTGCGTTTTAAGTTGTCGTATTTGACAGCATAGCTTTCTTAATTTTTTGCATATGGAAGCTGCTTGTGGGCTTGTTTTTTTACGAGATGATTGAATGTTTTTATTGATACCATTACGGGTGCATATTGATGCTTTGATCACTTTTTATTAAGGTTATTTTGTGAAGCATTTTGTACAAAAAACAGCAAAAATCTGGTAGTGTTTGTTATTTTATTTTTTACAGCGGTCACTGTGCGGATAATTGACGTGCTAGTTTTACTCAAGCAGGTTGATCCGATTACAGGGATACACTTTTGTATATTTGTGTAATGTTTTACTGCTTGTACACAATAAAAACAGCATTTTATTTGAAAGGAAAAAACACGTTTTTTGCATCACGCAGTTGCGGAGCCATAACTTTTTTTATTTTTCTGTTTATGGAGCTGTATAGGGGACTTTTTTTTTGCGGATGAGTGGAGTTTTTATTGGTAATATTTTTGGGGGGACAGACTTTCTGATTCCCGCTTTTAAATCTGTTTTTTGGAAGTTAGGGTTTAGGTTGAAGAAATACTGCAAATATAGCAGTGTTTTTTATTTTTTATTTTTATAAATAGCGTTCACCGTGCAGTATCCGGTGAACAAGTTAGTTTTTACTCTGTGGGTTGAGACGTTAGGTGATACCCATTTATGTTGTTTTTTTATTTGAAAGCACATTTTTTTGTAAAAAAAAAGTGTTTTTATTGTGTCAAACAATATTTATTGCATCGCTCTCTTCTAATAAGCCTCAGAATTTTAATTTTCCCGTATACAGAGCTGTGTAAGGACTTTTTTTTTGCGGGATGATAACTGACGTTTTAATTGACATCACTTTGATGTGATATGAGTTTTTGATTACTTTTTACTCCATTTTATGTGCTCGCGGGTGAAGGAACAAAAACCGCTATTCTGTGTCTGTTTTTTGGGGGTTTTTTTTTACGGCGTTCACCGTACGGATTAATTAACATGACAGAATTTTTAGGGTGGGTCGCTACGATGCGGCGTTACCAATTATGGGTACTTTATTTATTTTGGATCTTTTTTAGGGCGTTTGGCGTTTGTTAAAGGGGAAAAGGGGATGTACGTTGTTTTTATTTTTATATTTTTGTGTTTTTCTTTTTTACCCTTTTTTTTACTTTTTCATACTTTTTACACTTTCCCCCAGGGGGGAAATGCATGAACGATCGTCAGATCATAATGCAATAGGAGGATCAGGCATATGTTTATAGCTATTCTGGTCTCAATGGCAACTGTCTGTTCCAGACAACCCGGATTGTGTCTTTCAGCACCCGGGCTGTTGGTAGGAAAAAGGTCCCGGCGTCAGCGCGTTGCTGCCGAGATGGCGGGCAGCAGGGTCACCCCCTGCCGCCCGCAGCCGCGTGCCCGGAATCGGGGGGTTAACCCCCGGGCGGAGCCCCTCCGGCCGTGGGGGAGGGCATGATCCCAAGCGGAAATATCCGGTGGTTTCAGCCGCGATCTTGCGGCCGTGTGGCGGCAAGTTCCCGTGACGTATTTTTAAAAATTTGGGGGAAACCCCCTCCCCGACTTCCCGTTGATACGAAAAATGTCGGTGGGGGGTTTAAAAATGGGACTTTTATCTGCCCTTTATTTTGCAGTACTGCGCTAAATATGGAGAGATAGCCCCAGTCTTTATGGTAATCCATATAGGAAACTAGGGGATTAGTTCCCCCCTGCTGCACAGTCCCCAAGGGGGAGAGATGTGAATGTCAATTTTTACGGGTTACTACCGGAATAATAAATGTCTAGGGGGCCCAGCGGGTGCCCCCCCCCCGCGTCATGGGTAATTGCGGGTAAAATTTGTCCCGAAATTTATTGCCGTGTGAACATAGCCTAAAAGCATTCCTAACCCTTGAACTGTTCCTCATATTTAAATCTTAGAGCTACAAGCTAAAATGTATTTTCTTACTATTCTAAGTGATAAAGCAACACAAATTAGCAAGTTTTTGTGAAGTGTAAAGAAAATAATACTTGCTTTTCAAAATTTTTGCAAATTAAAAAAACCCTAAATAAAATCCAGTGTGACCTATTGCCTTTAGCAGTCACCTATTTAATAAATAGAGTACATCTGTAAGTAATTTATTTCGTATAACTACAGCTGTTTTGTGAAGGCCACAGAGGTGTGTTAGAGAACATTGAAAATCGAGGAATACCCCAGACAGCTCAGGGATAAAGTTGTGGCAAAATGTATTGCAGGGTTAGGATTTAAAAAAAAGTCCACCATCTGTACATAGGAGTATGGCACAACTGCTAACCTACCAAAACATGGCCATCCACCTAAACTGATAACCCAGAAAGGAGAACACTAATTAGAGAAGCTGCCAAAAGGCCCAGGGTCACTCGAGAGGAGCTGCAGAGATCCACAGTTCAGGTGGGAGAATCTGTTCTCAGTCATGTACTCCACCAATCTGGCCTTTATGTCAGAGTGACAAAAAGAAAGTTCTTTTTGAACGCTTGCCATAAGAACTCACGTTTGCAGTTTGTAAAAAGCTAGGCAGGGGAAAACAGCAAGCATGTGGAAGAACGTGCCCTGGTTCGATGAGACCATAAATTAACTTTTTTTTTTTTTTTTAACAAATATTTTATTAGGTACCCACCAGAGTCATGAAGAATAGAACAATAAAACATATTGGGTACAATATTTGGGAAAATTATTACAGGTAGTACAAATTTTTACATTTTATAAATGAATACATGAGTGACAGGGAATTTAACTTACAATAACATATATAAAATATGTTCTGTCATTATAAAGGAGGTTTATGGTAGATTTTTGTAGTCTGCCAAGAATCGCGAGGCATGAATGCGAAAAGAGGATTCATGTTATAGATAAGACGATGTGAATAAACAGATATTCCTAAACATCAACTTGTAAACACATATAACCAGCCAGAGTGAAGTGTTTTCCTCCTATTTAGGCGAGTCAAACAAGTTTTATCTACACTAAGGTGGAGAGAGAGTAGAGGGGAGGAAAGGGAAGAGAAGAGACGGGAAGAACCCTTAATAAATAGCATCATAAATAGCTTGGAAAGTGATCTCCCCAGCTATAGGCAGGTATCAATTTGTTGGGAGTGTAGTTGCAGGCTGCCCAGTTTTTCTCCCTGTGCCTCGCACAAATACCATCCAGTATTTTGAAATATCTCTACTAATTTTCTAATATTCGCTCGCTGAGTAGAAGCTTTCTAGAAACACTCTCCATTTGCTAAAGAAACTTTTTGCCATCACCTCGTGGCGTTCGGTGTAAATCTGGCTATTGCGTATTTCTTTTTTTGGTCTATTACCATACTGATTGTTGGTACCGCCGGCTCCAACCACTTAGTCAACAGACAGCGTTTGGCAACTAGCAGAATAATATGTATGATTGCTGGTAAATTATGCTCCATTTGCTGCTCTACTGATCCTATAGAGGTTTCCTCTATAGAGGAAAAGTAGAAAAACTATTGGCGACATATGAATTTTCCCTTTCCAAAGGGATGGATATCCCTCACCTCACACCAGAATATTTCCATAGGCCATGATAGAGATTGGCTTTTGGTTCGTTACATTTTGGGCAGGATGTGAGCCTGTCTGGGAAGCCCGGTGTAGGGGGGATGTCAAATGCATATATTGCTGCATGTACCATCTTGAAATAAGTTTCCCTCCATGCTTCCCTAATGACGTGTTTTCGTATTGAATTCCATCCCCTGATGATGTCTGTTTCCACATCATCTTTACCCAACCAACGTCTCCACTTATTAAAGCCATCTCCAGGGGTGATTTTAATGTATTTATCCCTCAGGATGGCATATATATCTGAAATAGATTTCCTCTGGGAACCTGTTCCCACTAGAATATCAAATTCGTTTTTACCCCTTTCTTTTCGTATGTCCTTCAACCTGGAAGTGCAAAAAGATCTGATTTGTAGATATTGCAGAATCTGGGAACTGGGAACACCAAAATCATGTTTTATTTCCTCAAAGGATTTGTATCTATTTTCTGTTGCGTGAAATAAATGTGTTATTGAGGATATTCCCTTTGTTATCCACCCATCAAATCATTTATGATCTGTGCCCAGGGGAAATTTTACGTGTTCCCAAAGTGGTAGGTATTTGGATATCCGGTGAACCAACCCGAATCGCTTCCTTAATTCTCTCCAGGTGACTATGGTGTCTCTAAGTAACACTGAGTGGATTGCTATTTCACTCACATGCGCTTGCTTTGCATGTAGTAGGCTGGTCAATTTCTCTCCTGCTAGACTTTCCTCTAAGGTCCAGTCAGAATAAAAATTTGTTTTGTGGATCCAGTCTAAGATGCGATTTCTCTCCTGCTAGACTTTCCTCTAAGGTCCAGTCAGAATAAAAATTTGTTTTGTGGATCCAGTCTAAGATGTGCCTGGTCAAGCATGCAATATTATAGCTCCGCAAATTGGGGAGATTCATTCCCATCTCTACCTTATGAGCCTGAAGCTTCGCCTGGGCTATTCTTGGCTTCTTTCCTCTCCACAAGAAGTTAGATATCATTTTGTTGAAAATTTTTACATCAGCATGCCTAATGAATATGGGTATAGTCTGGAGGGGGTATAAAAGACGAGCAAAAGATATCATTTTAACTAAATGAACTCTCCCTAATAAGGATAGAGGTAAATCATGCCAACCCTGGAGTTCGTTTTTAATTTTTTCAAAAAGTGGTGGGTAATTCAATTGATACAATAAAGCTGGAACATGACCAAATATTTGATGAAGTCCTTTGCAACCTTGATACATAAAGTTTTGATCACTGCAGTGTCCTTGAGTGACCCTGTTCCCAGCTATAGTAATTCACATTTATCTCTATTGATGCGGTATCCAGAAAAGGTACCAAAGTTTCCCAAAAGGTCCAGCACTCTCTTCAGCTGAGCTCCTGGGGAACTCATGAAGAGGAGGATATCGTCTGCAAAGGCCGTTAATTTAAGTTCCCTCCCACCTATGTGTATTCCTTCATATATCTGTGTATGCTATAATGTATATAGCAAGGGCTCTAGTGTCAGGTTAAAGTGCAAGGGCGATAACGGGCATCCCTGCCTAGTTCCCCTCTCCAGTTGAAATGCATCTGATCTAAATCCCGGGGTATAAACTGCTGCTCTCGGATTTCTATATAATGAGGAGAGGAAATTGCGGAATTCGCCTTGTATTCCAAATTTATCTAGTACCATCTCCAACCAGTTCCATTTTACGCTGTCGAAAGCCTTTTCTGTGTCTAAAGACACTAAGGCTTTGGTTGATTTGGGCTCCTTGGCATTTACACATGTGTCCATTGCTCCTATCACCTTTCTGATGTTTGTTACCGCTGCCCTACCTTTAACAAAACCACCTGGGTGTGGCTTATCAGGCCTGGTAGAATTATCGCTAATCTATCAGCCATAATTTTGGACACAATTTTCAAGTCCTGGTTGATGAGCGAGATGGGCCTATACGATTCTGTCTTAGTTAGATCCCTCCCAGGCTTAGGCAACACTTTGATGTATGCCAAGTTGGCCTCATATGGAACATCTCCTCCCTGCAATAGACTCGAATAGTACTTTGCCAAAGTTGGGGACACCTGTTCTCGTAAAATTTTGTAAAACTCTGCAGGATACCCGTCAGGACCAGGAGCCTTTCCATTTCCCAATGATTGTATCGCTGCTTGTACTTCTTCAGCAGTTATTTGGGCGTTCAAATATATTTTATGACCCTCTGTTATGCTTGGTAAATGACAACGATCCAAAAACTCCGTCCCTCTCCCACTGGGACCTTTATCCGAGTCCTGGTATAACTTCCTATAATACGCCTGAAAAAGGGTATTAATGTCCCTCGGGTTTGTGACTACCCTCCCTTCTGAAGTCTTCAGAGACGTGATACCCTTCTGACCTTTCCTCGCTGACGCCAACCTTGCCAAAAGCTTGCCTGATTTGCTGCCAAATCTGAATAATTCGGCCTCAAACTTTGTTGTATGTAGTCGTTCCTTACGTTCCAACCAGAGTTCGAAAAAACTTCTTGCCTCTGACCATAATTTTTTATTTGTGGGTGAAGCATTCTCAAGGAACGCTGTGTATGTGTCTCGAAGGGCTTTACTGAATTCTATGTATTTTTTTTTAATCATTTTCTTTTGGTGAGAGAAATGGCCAATTAGTCTCCCTCTTAACACTGCCTTGGCAGTTTCCAAAAACAATCTCGCATCATCGCTGTGTTCTGCATTTGCATCGGCAAACTCAAGCCACGTACCATGTCCCCAAATGCCTCATCTCCTGCCAGGGCTGTGGGAAAGCGCCAAATAAAGTCGTGGCCTCTGGGGAAAGTGTCGGCAAACTCTATTAATATGGGAGCGTGATCCGAAATAATAATATCGCGTATATCAACCTATAAGACCCTTTCTATTACATTGTTCGTGATTAGAAAGTTATCTATGCGGGACCAGAATTGGTGGACATTTGAGAAGAATGTATACTCCCTACAATCAGAATGAGTTAGTCTCCAGATATCATTGAGGTCGACAAAATTTCGCAAGCCTGCGTCATTTGGTAATCGCTGAGTGGCTAAATTTCGTTTACGATCTTCCTCTGGCTTAATCACGGCATTTAGGTCCCCTCCCACTAGAGTCGTGAGGGACCGGTTGGAAATAACATGAGTGCCTAGATTCCGGAAGAAATCTGATCCATCCTTGTTAGGCCCATAGACATTATATATACAAATTTCCCCCATTGGGCTTTCTAAATGTACCTTGGCCCATCTTCCCTCTGACTCAGTTTCCGACGAAATGACCTTATAAGCTTTTTTGTGGACTGCTGAGGCGCCATAGACCTCACCCACCCAAAACTTTCTCATCCTAAAAATATCACTGGTGGAAAGATGAGTTTCCTGCAGCAGTACAACATCAGGCTTCATTTTCCCCAGGTGTCGCAGGACCATAGATCTTTTTTGCGGAGACAGCAAACCTTTCACATTCCATGAAATAATCTTCATGTCTTATATAAATTTGTATAGGCATTGATGTAGGTGCAGTTGAACATTCCCCATTTCCGCATCCCCCATCTCCACCCCTCCTCCCCCCACCACAAACACCCCCTCCGGCATGAACTTCCATAAGAATAAGCAAACATTTGCAAAAGAATCATGAACATGAACATAACCTTAACCAGTTTCACAACCTCCTCTATCTCCTAGTACCCTTTTCTGTTATGGACTTCTCTTTTTTCTGACGTGCTTAGCTACTCAGCACATTGTCATACAGGAATGTATAAGCATAACGACAGGATGATCAAACTTGGGACCAACGACATAAATTCAACATCTTGTTTTCCCCTGAGCAACTTATCTCAAGACAGCACATCTTTGTATCAAGTCTTGCTCCGTGTTTCACGTGGGGTCTGGGGTGGCCTTTGCTCCTTAGGGTTGGAATTCTGCTGGAGATGGCCACTGGTAGATTGACGTAAGTGAGAGTCATCTGTACTGCGCCTGGACGACGTCACATTATCAGTCACTGACACTTCTTTTATGAGATGTCGCAGCTCTTCTTCAGCCTGCTGGATTTTAGTGAAGGATTGGGTGGACCCATCCGGGAGTACTACTCTCAGAGTAGAAGGATACTGCAGCTGGAATTTTATTTTGTTCCTGTAAAGGGCAGAGCACAATCCGCTAAACGCTTTCCTCTTGCGGGACACCTCCACAGAGTAAAAAAAACACAGTTTGGCTATGCACATCTAAAGACATTTTTTGAAAAAAAATGTAAGCATAGGTGCACACTGGCAAGGCAATAATATACATCTATTCCAAATGTCAGCGGCACACTAACAACTAAGTAAACATCAAAGGCATATAGGAATTTTTGAAAAATGCATTAATGCTAAGGAAAATATGAAAACCTGGGATTCTTAGCTCACAGTTTTGATCAAAAATGTTTAAGCTCACCTCCCAATTGCGTCAAGGAGATCCCAGCACAGGTGAGTCCTAATTCTAAAATGTTACCTCTCTTGGAGCCTGTTCAGGCTACAACACCTCAGGGAGTGAAAAGGACTAGCTACTGAATCTCCTGCACTGATTTAAAACCTGTGGAGATGGGCGGAGAGTGCAAAAAGCCAATGAGGCAGCCATTTTTCAAAAATTCCTATATGCCTTTGATGTTTACTTAGTTGTTAGTGTGCCACTGACATTTGGAATAGACCTCCACAGAGTAGTCATTAAAGATGAGGATAGTTGAACCATCAAACTTTAGAGGACTTTGCCGTTTCTTGAAATTACATAAAATATTTTCTTTATCGGTATAGTCCAGAAACTTGGCAATCACTTGTCTTGGGGCTTGAGAGCGTCTATCTGTAGAATTCGGTTTATTTGAAGCCTCCGGGCCCACCCTGTGCGCTCTCTCAACTTTACAGATTGTATCTAGATTGAGTACAGCAGGTAGTTCTGAATCACATATTTTCCGTAATTGACTAGACGGTATTTTTTCTGGTAACTCTATTATTCGCAGGTTATTTCTGCGTGAGCGATTTTCTAAATCTTCTAATTTATTAGTAATTTGTTTCTTTTTTTCTGTTAACTCGCTTATTCGGGTGTGTAAATCATATACTTTATCCTCTGTAATGGAGAGCCGTTGTTCCATTTCCTGTTGCCTCTCTCCTTGTTTGGTGACCTCTGTTTGTAGTGATTGCATGGTAGACAATAATTCGGTGGAAATTGTTTCCTGTAAAACTGGCAGAATTTTCTTGGCAACAGCAGTAGCGAGCTTTTTATAGTTGATTTTGATTTGGGCAGGGATATTAGCATGCTCTTGGGATTCCTCTTCAGACGTTTCCACTTCTTCCTGCTCTGATTCCGGTTTACCCAGTGCCCCTTTGTCTTTACGTGTTGTGGGTGCCATTTTGTAGAGCTTGTCTTTTGCGCTTGATAGCCTTGAGGCAATTGTTGGCAAAGAGTCAGGAGGTAGAATAGCAAGGTGCGTATAATAAGCAGATTTTAGTGCAAGGAAAACTCAGGTATAGCTGAGAGAGTGTATAGCCCTCAATTAGTCCTCCCAGTTTCTGCATGTGCTTTAATGGAGCTACCTGATTGTCACTTCAATAGTACATAACACAGCTCCGTGAGATGGTTTTCAGAGTATGCTCGTGCTCTACAGGGTGGTGAGAGTTTGCAGTATCGAAACAGTGCTCATCTGAGGAGCTATAGAGGCAGGGGATTTTTTGTGTCCCTTCCTCACTCTGTCTCTTCGCTTTCTGAGGGACCAGCATTGTCTCACTGGCAGTACAGTCGCACACTATATGCGCCTGTAAGGTGATGTGAAATTTCAAACGAGTCTATTCACTTCCCACTGTGCCTTTCTTTCCTCCTCTGGCTCCCCACAGATGCAGCAAATCTCCACACACCAACAGGCCACTCTATAAGACCGACACCTCTCACCTCTCCGCTCCCCTTCTGGCTTCAGATGGCTGGAGAGTGTGAGCTCTTGTCTGCGGCGTGTCAGTGCCCTGTGTCTGCCAGAAGCTCAGGGAGCCGCGACCCTTCACCCAGCAGATGCGGCCATTCTGTGTCCTATTGAAAGCCGGACGCCGTAGTTCCGCTGTTGTAACTGTGTCCCGCACTCCCGGAGACCACACGTGGCGGGAAAGATGGGGCGCCGCCCCTCGCTCCCAGGTAATGGCGGATGCTAAGCAGCTCGTGGTCCGGCTTCGCTCTCTCCGACGGGCGTACCGGCAGCTCTGTGTAGCCTGTAGTGTCTTCCTGGTCTGCTTTACTTTCCTCCTGTCGTTATGGATGCTGGTGAGATGCTGATTTAACGACGATGCCTGTGGAGCGCACGGCTTGTGCTCCTACATTGTCAGCGCCGGAACCGAAAGTCCTAATTTAACTTTTTGGCCTAAATGCCAAACACTATGTATGTGGAGGAAAGCCAACTCTGCACATCACCCTGAACACACCATCCCAACATGAAGCATGGTGCTGGCAGTATCATACTGGCGGTGGCTTTGCTTCAGCAGGCACTGGCAAGCTGGTCAGAGTTGATGTGAAGATGGATGGAGCTAAATACAGGGCAATCCTGGAAAAAAACCTGTAGGCTGCAGACTGGGTGATAGGTTCAACTTCCAGCAGGACAACGATCCTAAACATATGGCAAAGCTACAATGAAATGGTTTACATCAAAACATATTCCTGTGTTAAAATGGCCCAAAGTCCAGAATTAAATCCTATTAAGAATCTATGTCAGGACTTGAAAATTGCTGTTCACATTCGCCAACTAATCTGACTGAGCTAGAGCTTTTTTGCAAAGAAAAATTTGAAAAAATGTGCACAGCTGGAAGAGACATCCCCTACAAGACTGCAGCTGTCATTGCAGTTAAAGGTGGCCCTACAAAGTATTGACTGAGGTGGGTTGAATATATGTGCACGCCACACTTTACAGTTTTTTAATTTGCAAAAATTTGGAAAAATGCATATAATTTTGTTTACACTTCACAAATACTTGTTACTTTTTGTAACATAAAATATCCAAAAAATACAAGTAAATTTATGGCTGTAACGTTTAAAAATGAGGTAGAGTTCAAGGGGTAGGAATACTTTTTTTTTACCCTATTTTTATTTAATACAAAATATATGCTTAATACCCACATCATATCTGTATATTACATCATTACCATCAACACTCTATAGATAAACATTCCAATAAAATCCCTTTGGAGCAAGGGCATAGAAAATAAAGATCCAATATATAGCAGGTTTCAATAAATGTTCTATTCTCAACTTATGTTGAGTATACTTTAAGACTTTTTAACCAGCGCTTCATTCAACCGCTCCAAACCAGCGTGTTTGATCCTTGGATCTACAAAGCAATTATCTTATAAGTACTGAACACGTCACCAATTTTCTAAGTTAAGATGTTTCTAAAGGAGCTATCACAAGATTTCAGTAATAACCCATCCAATCCACACAGGCAAAGAAATCAAACTATAGATGTCCAAAAATTAAGTTATGTGTAATAGTGAGAAATGACACAGGAATAAAGTATTGAACACATAAAGAAAGAGGGGTGCAAAAAGCCATGGAAAGTCACGACATTAAATAAAATCTATCAGTAATAAGAAAGCAATCCCGAAAAACTCTGCTGGTTTAACGAATGGCCTATAAAAAAGGAGTTTCATTACCAAGGTGCCACACAAGAAACATCTCATGATGGGTAAAACCAGTTAGATGTCTCAAGATTTTCGAAACCTTATTGTTGCAAAACCTATCAATGTCATTGGTTACAGAAGAATTTCTAAACTACAGGTGAACACTGTTGGGGCCAAAATCTGGACATGGAAAGAACATAATTTCACTATAAAATTGCCATGCCACGACCAAGTGCTCCCCGCAAGATTTCAGCCAGAGGAGTGAAATTATCAGAAGAGTTGTCCAAGAGCCAAAGACCACCTGTCGAGAGCTTCATAAAGAATGAATGATCAAACGTACCTAGAGATTCTTGATAAAAATCTGCTGCCATCTACCAGGATGATGAAGATGGAACGAGGGCGGACATTTCAGCAATGCAATTTTCTCAAACACACGGCCAAGGAAACTCTCAATTGGTTTGAGAGAGAGAAAATAAAATAGCTAGAATGGCCCAGCCAATCACCTGAGCTGAATCCAATAAAAAATCTATGGACGGAACTAAAGCTCAAAGTTCATAGAAGGAGCCCACAGAAGCTTCAGGATGTGAAGAGTGTTTGTGCAGAAGAATGGTCCAAAATCCCACCTGAGCAATGCAGGTGACTAATTTTTGTGGGGTAATTCCGCTACATGGAACCTTAACAGAACTATGATGTAAATATACATCATTGGTCATCAAAGGGTTAAGCACTTTAACTCATTCACATTATGGTGGGTTCTTTAAATTGACCCCAATTTCACCAATGTTCCAAATCAGAGTTAGTTACAAAACCACCTGCAACAATAAAAAAGGATGTTTTTTTTTTTTAATTAAGTGCCTTTTTATGCAGTTTAAAAACACAATAAGGGTATTACGCGGGGCAATTTCACCAGGTGTCTTAGATATACACACTGGCCAGTGCATACTTCTAAAGAGCGGGGGCAAGGGCAGCAGCAGGTAAGTAAAGTTACTGGCACTACAGTGTACCTAAAATGAACTAAAGGGAGGGCGGGGGAAAGCAGGAGTAGTCCTTTAAACGTTGTTTTAAGGCTTTAATAGAACAAATGTATGCAATGCTGTTGAAGATTTATATGTGAAGAGCAGTATATTTAAATAAAAAAAGAAATTTACTTTATTTGTGACTCTTGGTCATTTTTTGGGAGCAAAGATTTAATTGAGTTGAAGTACAAAAGTAAGGAATTGGGACCCTCATACCTGGCTGCATAAACTGATAAACCTGTGTGAATGCTTAAAGGGGTTTTGCCACTTTGTAATGTTGACTTGGGATCCTCCAAAATGGGTATTTAATCACTTTTCTAAATATATGTGATTGCAAAAAGTGAAGCCTGTGAGAGCTACAGCATTGCTCAGTCCCCCTTAGTTACCTGACAGGAGCTGATTTGGCTTCGCTTGCGTGTTTGCACTTCTTATCTGATGAAAGGGGAAAATAAAAATGACTTTCAAAGGAAGGGTGGAAAAAGTGAGTGTATAGCTTCTGCGTTTAGAAATCCACTTTTTGAATAAAAAAATTTTTGAGTAAACTTTAGAGACGCTCCCTTGCTTCCTCACTCTTTGATTACCCACCTCCCTCTCACCCCTGCAGGTTCATGACTCAGCATGATTTGTTTTTTTTCTCCCTGGCTGTTTTAAAAGGGGGGTGAGCTGCAGGCGCCGGGGACGAAAGAAAAATCCATTTTAAAGAACTCGACAGGTTGTAGTCCAAATCGGTTGCCCCCGTTTTTTTATTGGCACATTTTCAACAAGACAGGCAAAAATTGAAAACATAAAAAAAAAACAAATGAAAAAAACCCGCCGTCTGAGCGCTGGCTAAACAAAGGAAAATTTTTTCCCACTAAAACCTTAAACCAGCCGTGGCTGTAGGGGAGATTTTGCCGTCCCAGTCCACAACCTCCAGGTCAAAACTTTTTTTGCCTTGGTAACAGCCACACCTAGCAGCTACTACTGTTTAAAATAGGCAGCCAAACTGTGGACGGATCCGGGGAGGGGACAGTCACCCACCCACCTTTGACTCCCCCTAAGAGCCGTCCCGGAGTAAGCTGTTTTTAACAGCTTGCTACTGTTAAACATGTCCCAACTACATATCGCAGCTCAACAAAACAACGGCTCCTACCCCCCAAGACCAGTACCTTGGTGCCCGTAACTGCCACCACCATGGCGGGCCATGCGACTTTCCTTTTTTTTTGAAGCGCTTGCCACCCTTTTTCATCATGGGTGCATTCAGAACCCTGGGGAATATATACACCATTGCAACCTTCCGGGCGCCTCTTACATACCCCCCCCCTCTGTCACCCCGTGGGGGGGACCCCTTGTCCCTTACAACAATAAACCCGTACAACGCTCTGCATTGGCCCTTTTTTGTGACCCTGGGGGATGTTCCACAAGAACTTAAAACTTCAAGGCCAAAACCACCTTCCTCTTGCATTGTTTCCCTTTATTCGGCCATCCTTTTTAAGGGTGAGGGGTCAGTAACAACCCTAACTGCCTCCCATAGGTAGTATTTCATGATTCAATTGCCCATTTCAAAGCCGACTTCCCTTTCTATGATAGCATAGTTCTTCTCCGCCAAAAGTCAACTTCCTGTTTAATAAACAACAGTGCCTTCCCCGTAAACCACCGGACAGGACTGCTCCCAGTCCCACATTAGGGGCATCGCCTGTCCCAAAAACTCGGCTTTTTAAAAGAGGGGCAATTTAAAACTTGGGCTCTTACATAACACTTTTTTAATTTACAAACCTTTCCTCTGCCTTCTCATCCCCTTTTCCAAAGGATTTAGACCCTTTTTTTAGGTCTGTAAGGACTGCAAAGTGGCAAAGTTACACAAAACCTCGAGTAACCGGGAAACCCCAAGAAGGCCCTGACTTGTTTTTTTTGACATGTTTTTGGCCAATTTTTGATAGCCCAATTTTTACCACCTGTGGCTTGATAACTCCCGACCAATACTGTACCCCAGGGATCGGGCCCCCTCGAGCCTATAGCACATTTTTTTTGGGTTTTCCGTCAAGCCCGCCTCCCCCCAAGGAAACCCGGGCCCCCTGGACCTTCGCCAGATGGGATTTCCCCGTCTGTGCTGAAATGACCACTCATCTAGAAGCGGCCCCAAATTTCTAGGGGGGGTAAGACAGATTTCCTTAACCTGGAAATGGCAGGGGGGCCGTGGGGGCCAAAAGGGAGCACGGAATATTTTGGAAAAGGCCCTCGGGCGTGGAAAAGGCTGTTTTTCTCCCTCGCTTTGGGAAATGGACCTGCCAATAGCCCTTAGTTGGTCAAATGGGAATGTATCTGGCGGGCCCTAATTTTCTATAAGCTCATCCCCCTTTCATAGGATATGCGTCAAACTTTTAAATCCATTTAATTTCCTGAATCATTGCAAAACTATGCTGCCTCGGTTTAGTAATGAGTACTATGGGGCTGGACCAACCACTCTTTTCCTTTCTAAACCCCTAGTGACAGCATTTTTTGTACCCCTCCGAAGGCCCTTCTCTGGGGCCTCGGGCCCCCCCGATAGGGCCTTAGCCTCACCTTTTGGCCCGGCTCTGTTACTACCATGTTGATGAGACTGGGTTCTACCTGGTAAATCGAAAACCCCTGTATTTTTCCCCCGGAATCCTTTACCCTTTTTACTTTGGGACTGCTGACAACGAATCGGAGATATGGACTTCTGGTAGCTCCTTACTAGGACCTCCCTAGGCTTACTTACACCAATGAGAGTTTCCCTGTCCTTCCAAGATTTAGCAAGTTCACATGATAAATTTGTAGCGGCTTCCTTTTCCCTGGCTGATATACCTTATAGTTTACTTCACGATTTTTTCTCTGACCTCAAAAGGGACCTTGCCACTTTGCCAGAAATTTAAACTCTCCGCCGTAGGAACCAGCACCAACACACGTCACCAGGCTGAAAGGACCTTATCTTTGCCGACCTATTATAATACCGGGCTTGCGCTTCCTGCGCTTGTTGCATATATTTCCCTCACAATTGGCATTACTGCCGCATCCTATCTTGCATCTCACCACATGCTCGATGACACTGTGGTGGGGCCCGTGTGCTCCTGCTCCCAGTCTCCTTAGCTATATCCAATAGCCCCCGGGGATGTCTACTGTATAACATTTCGAAGGGGGAAAAACCCCTGTGGAAGCCTGGGGAACCTCCCTTATAGAAAACATTAAGTACGGCAATAACCCGGGTTTCCCAGTCCTTTCCCGTCCTTGTCGACCACCTTTTTTAGCATCCCCTTCAATGTCCTGTTAAACCTTTCCACCAGGCCATCAGTCTGGGGGTGATACACTGAGGTTCGCAGTACATAATAATCTCCTTTACAGGGTAAAGAAAACCCCATCCGAGGTTGTGGAACAACTTGTAGTGCCACAGTCACATGTACGCATTGTTCTGTATCTGGGTCATTCACTTGTGCTTGGGGGGTATTTAGGGGGAGACAAGACCAGGGAGCGCATTGAGCGAAATTTTTTAAATTGCCCCGTTATATAAAAGCGGTAAAGGATTTTTGTCAGTCCTGTCCAAGTGCCAGGGTTTAAAACCCCGCGGCCACACCTCCGTAACCCCCTAGTTCCGCTCCCAATAATTGAAGTGCCCTTTGAGCGCATAGCTATGGACCTTGTAGGGCCACTTCCTAAGTCGGCCAGAGGCCACCAACACATCTTGGTGGTGCTTGACTATGCCACCGTTATCCGGAAGCCATCCCACTCAGAAACACCTCATCTAAGGTGATTGCCAGGGAACTGTGCCACATGTTCACCCGGACAGGGATCCCCAAGGAAATCCTCACTGATCAGGGCACCCCGTTCATGTCCAAGATTATGAAGGAGCTGTGTCGCCTCTTAGGTATTATACAACTGCGAACCTCAGTGTATCACCCCCAGACTGATGGCCTGTCTCTGGGCCTCGGGCACCCGATAGGGCCTTAGCCTCACCTTTTGGCCTGGCTCTGTTACTATCTCATGCTTGATGAGACTGGTTCTACCTGGTAAATCGGAAAACACCTCTGTATTTTTCCCAGGAACTCCTTTACCTCTTGTACTTGGACTGCTGACAACGAATCGGAGATATGGACTTCTGGTAGCTCCTTACTAGCGACCTCCCTAGGCTTACTTACACCAATGAGAGCTTCCCTGTCCTTCCAAGATTTGAGCAAGTTCACATGATAAATTTGTAGCGGCTTCCTTTTCCCTGGCTGATATACCTTATAGTTTACTTCACTGATTTTTTCTCTGACCTCATAAGGACCTTGCCACTTTGCCAGAAATTTACTCTCCGCCGTAGGAACCAGCACCAACACACGGTCACCAGCTGAAGGACCTTATCTTTGCCGACCTATTATATACTCGGGCTTGCGCTTCCTGCGCTTGTTGCATATTCTCCCTCACAATTGGCATTACTGCCTGCATCCTCCACCATATGTGAGCCGCAGGCGCTCTGGGATCATAGCAAAAGTCCAGTTTGACAGAGACTCAGACAAGTGTGTAGTCCAAATACGGTTGCTCCGTATTTTATTGGCACACTTCAAGCAAGACAGTGGCAACAATTGAAAACATAAAAACAAAAACAAATGAAACAAACTCCTGCTCGTCTGAGCGCTGGCTAATACAAAGGTAATAGTTGTCCTCACTATACCTTAAACTCAGCCGTGGCTGTATGGGAGATCTTGCCTGTCTCCAGTCCACAACCTCTCAGGTCAAAACTTCTTTTGCCTTGGGTAACAGCCACACCTAGTCAGCTGACTAGCTGACTTATATGAGGCAGCCAAACTGTGGACTGGATCCTGGGGGAGGGGAGCAGTCACCCACCCAACACTTTGACTGCTCCCGATAAGAGCCGTCCCGCAGTAAGCTGTTTTCTAACAGCTATGCTAGCTGTTAAACATGTGCCAACTACATATCGTAGCTGACAACAAAACAACGGCTCCTACCTCACCAAGGCCCGTACCTTGGTGACACGTAACTGCCCCCTACCATGGCGGGACCTATGCGACTTTCCTTTTCTTTGAAGTCGCTTGCCATCCATTCATCATGGTGCATGCAGAACCTTGGCGGAATATATACACCATTGCAGACTCTTCCGGCTGCCATCTTACAGGAGGTAAGGAACTCACTTTGTGGCAAAACCCTTTAATAAGAATACTAGTCGTAGTATAACTTGAATTTACTACACAAACATCTTAAACTCCTCATTTCTGCAGCACCCTTCCCCCTACCTGTGCCATCTCTGTATACATTTCAATCCATAGTGCCCCAAACAGTAATAAGGACCTTCCTGTACTCCAATCCGCTATAGTTTGTGCACCCAGGTTTATTCTTCTGTGTCCCTAAATAGTAGGTAGCTAAGCCCCCAATATAGTAGGTAGACACACTACCAAGTTAGATGGGCAGACAGGCAGACCCCCTTTTAGGTAGGTAAACCCCAAATAGGCTGATAGGCCTCCCCACTATGTCAGTATATAGGCCCACCGTTAAGTAGGTAGGTATATAGGCCTCCTGTAGGTAGTTATATAGGCCCCCAATTAAGTAGGTAGTTAGGTCTAAAGGTCCCATGTAGGTAGGTTCTTCTCAGGGCACAGAGCATTCCCACTACACTCTCTCATAGAAATCAATGAGGCAGATTTGTCAAGGCAATTGTGCCAGAATTCTGCTAAAAATAAGATCATACACATTTATTATGTGTATATATATAAAAGACGATCGCGCTCTTTTTGCTGTATAAGGTACAAACTAATCACAAGCAGTCCCCAAATAATCAAACGCCAAAATATGCAACCCCCATGCAAATAGTATAAAACACACCTATAACAGTGCAAACGCTTCCCCAAAGATTCTCACTCGATGCTCATATAAGCCTGGAACCTTGCACTAATCCAGGTTTCTGTCCACTTCAATCAATTGGCGGATTTGTCAGAAATAATATATAAAAACATACAAACAGTGTGGTGTGTTCACCGCTAATACGCTCCGGCCGGCAGCGTGCGGAATCCACACATACAGGCTAACAGACTAGAGTGACGTCACTAAGGCTGTAACTAACGAAAGCCGAGCAGGCATACAAGACCTACGCGTTTCAGAGAATAACGATCTCCTTCACTGGATTACTGCGAGGTTCCTGGCTGATGTGAGCATCGAGTGAGAATCTTTGGGGAAGCGTTTGCACTGATATAGGTGTTTTATACTATTTGCATGGGGGTTGCATATTTTGGAGTTTGATTACTTGGAGACTGCTTGATATTAGTTGATACCTTATACAGCGAACAGAGGGCGATCGTCTTTTATATATACACACTTTTTATCTCTATTAGAGGATTGCAGCAGGAGATTTCCTCTAGACATCTTTGTGCAGCTTGTTCCCTGAAACTCCTGGCGCTTGTATCTAAAGTAGTAGTTCGTTTTTTTCACTTATTATGTGTTTTAGACAGTTTCCAGACACTGCTGCGTATCGTCCAACAAAAGGGGAGGGATGTGGCTTATTAAAAAAGGAGCATGGTATATCATGCAACATTGTGTGCCAAAAAATGCACCAGAATTTTCTTGCAGTTTGTGGCATAAAGTAAGCCAACTTATAAAAGCTGTAAAGTCAGGCAAGGCAGTTCTAACCTGCACTTTATCTATTAACACTAGAGAACTATGATTGCCTGCCGTCTTCAAGTAGGTAGGGGATAATAAAAGTGAATGCCCCCCGCGCGCTTTAGAAGAACGTGCTGATCAGCACGTTCTTCTAATCACATGGCGTCTTGAGGTGCGCACTGGTACAAGCCGCAAGACACTGTGTGAACATACCCTTACAGACATTGGCGGCTGAGGGTGACGAGCTCTATGTAACTGCTATCCTCTCTAAACTGTGTTAAAATGCACCCAACCTTGCAGAGCGGTATTTAAACAGTTTCATATCCATGGCACCCAATCCATGAAACAGCCTATGCCCTCAGGGCCCGTCAGTTTTAAAGTTTTTGGTTATCAGATTTGAAAACTGTCTGTAAACTGACTGCCAACCTTTCACGTTGCTTTCAATAGAAAATCCGGGCAGCAGTCCACACTGAACAGATTTTCCGCTGGACGGTTTTTGACACCACCGGCATAACGGAAAACTTAGAACATGTGCATTCTTCTGGCCGGTTACCAGGCGTAAGATGTGCATGTCAATGGTTGAGGGGGATTGGGAATCCGCAAACCATGGACAAAAGACTTCGCCCTACATGCCAAAAAAATGTAATACCGATCGGAAAATCAGACTGATATTTTGCCTTTGCCGTGGGAAGGCACAATAAGGGGCCGTTCGTACGGCACAGTGTAAATACCGGTCGGAAATCCTGACCGGTATTTGCACTGCTTTGCAGACGTGCACACGGCCGCCGGGGGACGGCTTTTCTCCGCCCAAAATTCAGATTCCGCCCAAAAACCGGGCAGAAGAATGCACATGTTCTAAGTTTTTTGAGCGGCCGGCGGTCTGCAAAACCATCCGGCGGAAAATCCGTGCAGTGGGGACCGCTGCGTGGGTTTTCCATAGAGGTCCATAATAAAAGTTGTCACCCTGTTTGCAGATGGTTTTCAAAACCGAAAACCACCTGATAAACCCGGTGAAAACCCTGCTGTGGGGACAAGGCCTAACAGTGCTGCAGCCAGGGCTGTACACTGAGGCATTGCAGCTGCCAACGATTCAGCCTGCTGCCCACCTACCTCACGGACTCCTTCGCGCGGGAGGCCTGGCGTATGTTCCCACCGCACACTTGTGCTGTATCCGCAGTGTAGGGTGATAGATACAGCTCTTATCCGTATCCGTAGTGAAGGGTGTGACAGATACGGCTCTCAGCTCTTATACCTATCTGTATCTGCAGTGCAGGGTGTTATACATACGGCTCTCAGCTCTTATACCTATCCGTATCTGCAGTGCAGGGTGTTATACATACGGCTCTCAGCTCTTATACCTATCCATATCCGCAGTGCAGGGTGTGATACATACGGTTCTCAGCTCTTATACCTATCCGTATCCGCAGTGTAGGGTGTGATACATACGGCTCTCAGCTCTTATACCTATCCGTATCTGCAGTGTAGGGTGTGATACATACGGCTCTCAGCTCTTATACCTATCCGTATCTGCAGTGTAGGGTGTGATACATACGGCTCTCAGCTCTTATACCTATCCGTATCTGCAGTGTAGGGTGTGATAAATACGGCTCTCAGCTCTTATACCTATCAGTATCCGCAGTGC
Organism: Phyllomedusa bahiana; assembly: GCA_025379985.1. Taxonomy (NCBI): domain Eukaryota; kingdom Metazoa; phylum Chordata; class Amphibia; order Anura; family Hylidae; genus Phyllomedusa; species Phyllomedusa bahiana. The sequence continues at coordinate 16,162 of JAODAL010037868.1, read as the reverse complement.
AGGGTGTGATACATACGGCTCTCAGCTCTTATACCTATCAGTATCTGCAGTGCAGGGTGTGACAGATACGGCTCTCAGCTCTTATACCTATCCGTATCCGCAGTGTAGGGTGTGATAAATACGGCTCTCAGCTCTTATACCTATCCGTATCCGCAGTGCAGGGTGTGACAGATACGGCTCTCAGCTCTTATACCTATCCGTATCTGCAGTGTAGGGTGTGATACATACGGCTCTCAGCTCTTATACCTATCTGTATATGCAGTGTAGGGGTGATTTCATACGGCTCTCAGCTCTTATAACGTTCCGTTCTGCAGTGTGGGTGTGATACATCGGCTCTCAGTGTGTTATACCTTTTCGTATCCAAGTGTAGGGTGTGACAGATACGGCTCTCAGCTCTTATACCTATCCATATCCGCAGTGCAGGGTGTGATACATACGGCTCTCAGCTCTTATACCTATCCGTATCAGCAGTGTAGGGTGTGATACATACGGCTCTCAGCTCTTATACCTATCCGTATCTGCAGTGTAGGGTGTGATACATACGGCTCTCAGCTCTTATACCTATCAGTATCTCAAGTGTAGGGTGACATAAAAAAGGCTCTCAGCTCTTATACCTATCTGTATATGCAGTGTAGGGTGTGATACATACGGCTCTCAGCTCTTATACCTATCCGTATCTGCAGTGTAGGGTGTGATACATACGGCTCTCAGCTCTTATACCTTCCGTATCTGCAGTGTAGGGTGTGATACATACGGCTCTCAGCTCTTATACCTATCTGTATCCGCAGTGCAGGGTGTTATACATACAGCTCTCAGCTCTTATACCTATCCGTATCCGCAGTGTAGGGTGTGACAGATACGGCTCTCAGCTCTTATACCTATCCGTATCCGCAGTGTAGGGTGTGACAGATACGGCTCTCAGCTCTTATACCTATCCGTATCTGCAGTGCAGGGTGTGATACATACGGCTCTCAGCTCTTATACCTATCAGTATATGCAGTGTAGGGTGAGACAGATACGGCTCTCAGCTCTTATACCTATCTGTATCCGCAGTGCAGGGTGTGATACATACAGCTCTCAGCTCTTATACCTATCCGTATCCGCAGTGTAGGGTGTGACAGATACGGCTCTCAGCTCTTATACCTATCTGTATCTGCAGTGCAGGGTGTGATACATACGTCTCTCAGCTCTTAGTACTATGTATCTGCAGCAGGTGTTATACATACGGCTCTCAGCTCTTATACCTATCTGTATCTGCAGTGTAGGGTGTGATACATACGGCTCTCAGCTCTTATACCTATCCGTTCGCAGTGTAGGTGTGATCTATGTTCAGCTTTATACCATCGATCTGCGTGTAGGTGAAATACGGCTCTCAGCTCTTATACCTATCCGCAGTGCAGGGTGTGATGCATACGGCTCTCAGCTCTTATACCTATCCGTATCTGCAGTGCAGGGTGTGACAGATACGGCTCTCAGCTCTTATACCTATCAGTATCCGCAGTGCAGGTGTGTGACATACGGACTCTCAGCTTTATACCTATCCGATCCGCAGTGAGGTTGATACATACGGCTCTCAGCTCTTATACCTATCCGTATCCGCAGTGTACGGTGTGATAAATACGGCTCTCAGCTCTTATACCTATCAGTATCCGCAGTGCAGGGTGTGATAAATACGGCTCTCAGCTTTTACCTATGATGGAGCCTCGGGTGCCGCGTGCAGTGCTCGGGATTACGGAAACAGCCGAGCGGGCAGTTTTACGCCGTTTCCATAGTTAAATCACAGTTACGTAAAGAGCGCAGCAGCGCGAGCTACTCCGTTTCCGTAACTCTAGGATTGCGAAAACAGCGTAGCTCAGGGTGTTTTGCTCTTTCTGTAAGCGCTGTAACGTCTATAGGAGTTACGGAAACAGCGCAGAGCAGCCCGCTCGGGTTTCCCCCTCTGGCCGCCGCTCTCTAATGGATGTTGCAGTATCGGCAGTATCCGCCTGAGGCGGCAGTGCCCTGTACACTGTCATGTGTGTGGTGCCCGCTCACTATACGCAGGGCGGGACACCCAGAAAGCTGAGGTGAAGCGGGAACCGGCGCCTCTCGTTCCGCGCTGCGTTGCTAGGAGACGCGTGAGGCCTCAGCAGCCTGAGAGAAAGAGGCGGGGCCGCCGAGCACGTAACGTGCCGTGTATGCTGCGGTGTCCGGAGCCCGGCGGGAGAGTCCCGGTGATAGGACGGGAGGTAGGAGCCGTGTCTGTCCGCCCGTCAGAGCCCGCAGTGACTGTGCTCACACTACATTCTGGGCATTGGGACCGCCTCGGTCATAGAAAGTTCCTGGCCAGGACTTGTTTTCTGGGACAGTTGGGTGACCCGCAGTGTGGCTGCCTGCACTGTGCCCACAGAGGCGGCCCCCAGCCCTCCTTGTGTGTGGCCGAGGCCGGTGCACATCACACCATGATGTATAGGCTAAACGGATGCCAAGAAGTGGGAGCCATCACCCATAGGGTCCTAGTGTAACAGGTGTAGGTAAGGCCCGGGTCACATCTGCGGTGGACGTTCAATTCGGAACCTCCCTCGTAGAGATGAAGAACCGGAGCCTGGGGATCCATTCACTGCGGACCCCCGCGTCACCCGACGCACCTTATTAATTACAATGGACCCGTCGGGTTTCTGCCACGGTGTCTGTCACAGATGTGAACCGAGCCTTAGGCCACGTTCACACGGCTTATTTTGGGACGGATTTCGTGCTGTACTATGGATTCCGTCTCCTATTTCGCGAGCGGGGAGAAAGTGATATGTCAATTATTCACTGCATATATGCGCCATGAATAACGAATGTCTATGGGGCCGGCGAGCTGCTGGCCCCCCTGCTCTACCCCCGGGCACACGCCATAATTGCGGATGAAATTCGTCCCGCAATTACGGCGTGAATAAGACGTGTGAACTCTGCCTTATACGTGTACTGATGTTTAACAGCCAAACAGAAACCAGGAGCGCTCACTTTTGGCCTCTGTTGGGCCATTTGATCCTATGGATATCAGGGCTATGGAGTCGGTAAGCCAAAGCCCCGACTCTGACTCCTCAATTTCCCAAACCCCCGACTCCTGACTCCCTCATACATGGCACATTTTTAAATGATAACTTTACTGTAGTAAAGTGGTAACATCAGACTGTTTATCACCTTATGATACAATAATCAAGCTATTTAGGTAGAACAGACACTGACAAGCAAAAGGGTAACAAGGTTTTGATCTTTTGAACACTTGTGGGTAGAATTGAAGAAAAAGCTGTATTTGTATCCAAGTCCAGTCTACACCAACATTGGGAACGTGTAAAAGAGACCTGGGATCAGATTTTGATCAAGATGTGCTTGTATCTGATCCAGAGCCCAGAAGAATTCAGGCAGTGCTGAAAGCCAAAGTGGATTTCCCAAATACTAACAAAATAATAAAAATTAACATTTTGATTTTTAGGAGCAAAACAGTAACAATGCAGTTACAGGAAAGAATCTGCAGAACTAAGCAGATGCTAAATACTTGCAAGTCAAATTTATATATAAGATTAGTAAGATGGATAAGATGACTGTATATAAAATTACAGTAGCCTCATATACAAAGCTGTAGTGGATGGTGAGATATGGAGCCTGAAAGTCACAAGTTCCGAACATTGTTACCATTTTGCTTGTCAGTGTAAAATATATTTATTGGATATGACTTTAGAACACAAAAAAATTGTAAATATGCAAAACACTGCAGGAACATTTGTGGTCTCCTGAATTTGTTCTGAGAAATAGTATCACCTCCATCAGATCCTGCAAACATGACCTCACATCTGATCTCATTATTTCCAGGCTAGAGAACGGCCTCTCTACACTAACTTGGGTTGGGGGAAAGCGGTGACCACAGGGGCAACATCTCTAACAATGTCAGGGTATAAAGGAATCGCCTCAGCCACAGTCAGGTCTGATGAATGGTTGAACTCTTTTACTTTGAACGCAGGTGAAAAATTTTGCTGAAATCCGTTTGCCCTGGAAGCGGAATCTTTTCCCCTGGGGCAGCGCTGTGCCTGCTCCATGTCATCAATTACACTCATGTGATGAGGCTGAAGATATGGGAGCAGTAGCACTGGCCGGACCCAATTCCTATTGCTCTTTGCAGCGAACTAACTGGACCAACTTATTATATATTTTGGGAGTCGGTCCATTTTATGATGACTCCGACTCCACAGCCCTGATGGATATGTTTAGTGTCCATGTTGGGTGCTTTCCAGACATATATTCCCCATGCCAGTGTCTGGGACAGTGAGACCGGGCTCATTTCAGGGTGAAGTGGTGGAAAAAGTGGTTGTCACCGAGCCCGGCCAAAAATACACACCCAGGAGTATAGGTCACTGTGGAGCGCAGGTCAGGACGCCATTGGCCCCGTTAAAAAGGAGTTTTTATCATGTGGTTTCTAAGGTTGAGTCCACACAACAAGGGACAGAAAACTGCGTTGTCTGACGAGTATTTTGTCCCATTTTTCAACATGGATTTTGGTCTCTTTTCTTCCTGCTGTGCTTACAGTCCGAAAACAAGTCCCATTTATCTCTATGGGGTTTTGGACGAGGACCCGACATAGAGCTGCTTGGGAAGCTTTTTTTTGACGGCAGAAAGACTGAACATGCTCCAAGTTTTTTGCTAACTCTGCATTTTTGCAATCCGACCTATTGAAAATCCGAGTCGTGTGGACTACAGCTCTGATTTTCAATTGCCCTCTTCTGGCATGGTTTTATAGTCGGCACATAAAAATCCGAAGGTAAAAGCATGTGGTGTAGACGGGCCCTAAGTCACAAGCGGCATGAAAAACACAGGACGTTCTGTGCCGTAATTCAAACAGTGCAGATTGTTTTTTCACCAGGAATTGGAAATTTGTGTTGCAGCAAAAAAATAAATGGTGTCGCTTATTAGTGCCGAATTTGTGTAACAAATGCCAATAAGCCCCATTTAATAGGCGTAAATCTGCTTCCAGAACCAAGGCAAAATCTGCATCACAGAGAGTGACAATCCACAGCAGACAACGCATTTCTGCTGCAGTTCTTCAATTGATTTTTACAACACAAAAAATCTGCCTCATGAACATGACAAAACTCTTAGCAAAGGTCAACTTAAAGGGGTGTTATCGTCTGGGCTGTTCAGCTAATTTTCTCAGATGGAGTTTGAAATCCAGGGGCGTGTTCTTCCTCTCAGCAGGCGTGTCTCTCCTCCCAGGAGGCGTGTCTTCCCTCACTGAAGAACTGTGACATCATCATTTTCTATAAAGCAGGGGATGCAGAAGGTTGTCTGGATATAACAGCTCTGTAGCCTCCTGCATGCTGCTTATGTCTGCAGCCTTGAGGCTACAAACACCAGCAAGCACCTGTCATATGTCTTAGTTTACACACAAATGACGCTGAAAGCCAACAGCTTTAACTTCTAGTGGTGTTCACCCAAATTGTACTGACAACAGGCAGAGACCTTTACTCAACTACAAGGACAAATGTCAGCTTCAAGGAAAGATCTCTGCTTCCTGTCAGTGACATGTGAGTGAAAACAATGAGGGGAGAAGCAAATCAGCTTTGAGAGAAGTCCCTGCTCAGCTTGTAACTAACTTGGGCTGGTGGTGCAGAGGTAGAGCAGTGAGCAGTGATAGAGTATTGCTTTTACAACGAAGGGGTTTGGAGTTCTAGTCCCTCACAGGGTATATTTTTTTCCCCCCTAAATTCTACACATATGTAGAGAGACCTAAAATATATATGTCAATCTCTATAATGATATATATACACATACATAGCTCCTCTATATCATGTCTCATCCCCCAGAATATATGCATTTTATCACATATTTTGGAAGTGCTTGGTGTGATTACTGTGACAATGGGACACGATATAGGGGAGCTTTGTGTGTGTATATGAATAAAATTATAGATGTCTACACATATATTTTAATATCTTTACATGTGTACAATTTATAAAAGAAAAAAAAAATACTGATGGGGCTTGAACTCCCAACCTCTCTTGCAGAGTGGATCAGCTAAGCACTAGACTACACAGACAGCTTGTAGAAACACAGTGTTGAATCCTTCTGTTATACACTACAAATGATGACGTCACAAGGAGGCGGGGCTTGCATTAGCCCTGAGGAACAGAACGCCGTCTTTTCAAAGTAGCAGCTTAAGGACTGGACCTGTGAGGAGGTGAAACAACCTCTTGGCAAAAGCCCTTTAAACAGGCAGTAATTGCCCAGATCATTCACACTAAAGCTGGTAGATGTACATAGAGGCAGCAGACCTTGGTTTCACTATCAATTTTAACAGCTCAGAGGGGAGTAAACACAGAGTGTGCAGGCAGCCAATCACAGCGCAGGGGGCGTGGCCGGGGCGTTTCCATCTAGGGGCGTATCCCAACAGGCTGAATGAAATGTCAGCCAGCCAATCACAGTGCAGGGGGCGTGTCTAGGGAATCGACCAGGGGGCGTTCTGACCAGCAACAGAGCAACAGCAGAAACAGAATACAGATTTACAGAGAAGCTGATATCTGCTAAACCAAGTGACTGAGGTAATGCAACCCAATTACAAAAGTAATAATCTGAGACATGACCTTTGTAACAATAAAACCCCTTTAAAGAGAACCTGTCACATAGTTTTTGCTCCCCTGGGTGAGGGCAGTATCAGACCTGCTGTTCCCAGCGCTGTGTCCCTTATTCTGTAAGATGCTGGAGTTTTCGTGTATTTAATACTTGAATCTGCAGTTTTCAGCCAGAAGAGTCATTCTAAGAGTCAGTTTTTTATAACCCCGCCCACCTGAGGCTAGCCCCGCCCACCTCAACTGATAAACCTATTACTTTGAATAGGTAGAAACATGTGAATAACTGCAGTGGGCGGGGCTAGCCTTTGGTGGGCGGGGCCAACACCTGCTCATGAATAAGATTTGAGGGGTAAATGCTCTAAAACTGCTGCATCTTTCGGAATAAGGGACACAGCGCTGGAAACAGCAGGTCTGACACTAGCTTGTGCTGCCCTCAGCAAGGGGGGCATAACCTATGTGACAGGTTCCCTTTAAAGAGCACCTATGCTCTCCAAACAAACACACACAAATGATAGTAGATGAAATTATAATACTTTTCCCTACACGTCATTATCAGAGGATTTCACTCCATATTACAGGGAAACAGGTTTTACCTTCACGTTGTCAGAGTTCAGTATCTAGTAGGATTACTTCTATGGAAGATGCCAACTGTGCAGGGGGAGCCTCACTATACAGTGTGCCTCACTGCAGGCTCAGCACACTGATGACACAGTGTGACAGGGTTTACCTGTTGCTTCAGCCTACTCCTTCATGGCACACAGCCATCTATATTACACTGCTCTTAATGTACACATGATGTAGACTTCCAGGCTCCCCCTTTCACAATGGACTCTTTCAGCTCAGAAATTTATTTCACAGAGCGTCAACATTGTGAAAACCCAAACTGTCAGGTTCGATTCAGTCCTTCTTAAAGGGCCACGTTTTAAAAAAAAAAAAAAAAAAAAAAAAACTGAATTACAGGTGAAAGTTTTTGATTTTCCTTTTTAAAGGGAAAGTGTTTTTTATTTTAGTCTCCAGTTATGAGATTTCCCTTGATGTGATAGGTCCTCTTTAAAGCTCCTGGACCCTAGTGAACTTTTTATGGAAGGGCCACCACGCTATTAATAATACTGATATATTTGGTTCTTCAGACACCAGGGCCCGGGTTTGACTATTCCCTTCCTGTAGCCACATTTAGGTATATCAGTCTCACTTCACTTATTTTATGATGTAATCACAGTTAAAGAGAACCTGTGGCCTCTCCTGACATGTCTGTTTTAGTAAATGCTTGTATTAATAATTCTGAAGCATCTTCTCCTAGGGTATATTCACACAACGTTTTTTGGATCCGTTTTTAGATGCTTCTTTGGGACCCATTTTTGGCCCCAAAGGGGCCCCCAAACATGCATCTAACAATGTCAGTGTGATTTCCATTGTTTTTCAATGAAAACGGGTTTTGGCGTTCAGAGAGTGACACTGATGCGTTTTTTTTACATCGTCTTTCTGAAACGCTTTTGGATCCATTCAAAGAATTGCCATGTAAATTCTTGATCTGTTTTGATGCAGCAGCCCCATTTACAATATAGGGTGTTTTTCTTTTTGGCGCCAAAGCACCTGCATGTTGGATGCATTTTATGCCGTGCTTTTCAATACGTTTTTCGCTCGAAAAAACGTTTTCAAAACACTGTGTGAACATCCCCTTATAATGCAGTGCTATCTCCTTTTTTTTCCCCCCTAGAAATTGTGACTGAACATCAGATGGGTATGATGGGTGATTCTCTGCACGTCTGAATTGTCCAATCAGTCTGACAGTGTATAATGGACACCCCTCCAAAAATTTAAAGGTAACACCCACGACCCGGTAATACAGTGCAGCATTTTTGTGATAAGTCACTTTTTGTTTTTTTGTGGCAATCTTGAAAACATTACAAATCAGGTGGTTCATAGAGAAATTGCATATTTTTTAAGGGAAAAACGCCTCCAAAAAATGCACGTTTTCTTTTTTTTTTTTAATGTCAAGCGTTATTTGCAAAAAGGCCCAAAAAATGCAAGGCACGGGGTAGAGTAAAAAAAAGTTAAGACTCATTCTTACCTCCCAGACGCTCCCGTTCACTCCCGTGTGAGCATCCGGGAGGAAAGTATGAGTCTTAGCTTCTATTTTTACTCATACACCGACGGAAAAATGAGCTTTGTTAGAGCCTGGAACACCCCTTTAAAAAAAAAAAATAGAAACATGCATATCTTGCTGCAGTATTTTAAACTGCTGGATAAGAATACTGTATGAAGAAGATGAAAGGTTGGATCTACCAGTGCCTACTCTTCTGTGGCATACACCTGGGGAGGCAAGGGTCTCACACTCATGTGCATCAAAAAACGCCCATAGTGTGTCCTATTGTATTCACTGTTGCTGAGTCTATGTCCGCATCATGTAAGGGTATGTTCACATGGTGTATTGTGGAGCATATTGTATGCGCCGCAATATGCTGGATGTTGTAGAAGTACTTGCTGGCCAGCACGAGCTTATACAGTGCAGAGGAGGCCAGGGCTATGGAGTCGGTAAACCAAAGCTCCGACTCCTCAATTTCCCTAACTCCCTCATACATGGCGATTGTTTAAGTGATAACTTTACTGTAGTAAAATGGTATCAGGCTTTTTATCACCTTATGATACAATAATCAAGCTATTTAGGTAGAACAGACACTGACAAGCAAAATGGTAACAATGTTTTGAACCTCTGACTTTCAGGCTCCATATCTTACCATCTACTAAAGCTTGTACATGAGGCTACCATCATTTTATAGACAATCATCTTCACTATCTTATACATGTATTTTACTTAAAAGTATTTAGTATTGTTACTGTTTTTCTCCTAAAAATCAAAATGTTAATTTTTATTCTTTTGTTAGAATTTGGTAAAACTACTTTTGGCTTTCATTACTGCCTGAATGCTTCTGGGCTCTGGATCATATTCAAGCAGGTCTTGACCAAAATCTGATCCCAGGTCTCTTCTACACATTCCCAATTTTGGTGCATACAGGTCGACTCGCTATGAATACAGCTTTTTCTTCAACTCTACCCACAAGTGTTCAATTGGGTTGAGGTCTGGGGATTGTCGAGGCCAATACAGCAACTCTGCTTCATTGTTATTGACCCATTCCTTCTCCAACGTGGCGTATGCTTTGGGTCGTTGTCCTGCCGGAACACTGTCGTCCTTTTCATACCCCTAGTACTCAAGTATATGAAGTAACTCATCTTGTAGGACACTCGCATACAGCTCAGCAATGAGGTCACCATCCATCCTGGTCAAGTCTCCAACACCTTTGGCTGTGACACATCCCTATATCCTCAGGCTTCCTCCACTGAACTTGATAGTTTCTTCAATTTCTTGATCCGTTCTCCCCCTTTTCCCTTGATTCGTCCCATTCCCCCCCATCAGAGCCCGGTCTATTGACTTTCATCTCATCGCTCCGAGTCACCTGTTTCCAAGCTTCCATTTTTCATACTTTTTTGTAAACTCTTTGCCGACGCTTCTTAGGAGGAGATTGAAGTCGCGGCTTCTTCACCTTTTCTCGGCCAGCATTCCAGACCTGTGCAATGCGTGTTCCCCGGTGCTTGCGTGGACGTCTGATTTCACTCTTACGAAGCCTACGAGCCTCCTCCACTGCCATGTCTGTGGCGTCAGAACTGATCGACCTTGTGATGAGTAGACTTGTTGGCTCTGATATGTTGCCCTGGCGTCCACCTCTTGGCCTTTGGATGGATGGACTTCATTTCATATTCTTCCAGCTGTCAGGGCCTCACATGATGCAGTTCGGCAATTTTCTTGGCAAAGAGACGCTATCGATGAGCTGGATGATGCTATTTCACTTTTCTTGGGGAACCTTCTTTATGGCTGCTCCAGGGACCCTTCACTAGGAATCGGCCTAATCACACACTGAGCTATTAGGGAATGTGAGAACAGGTTGAAATTTGTAGTAACAAGAAGAAAAAGATTGACCCACTACCAGGAGCAAAACCGTAACAATGCAGTTACATGACGAATTTGCAGAACTCTGGGAGTGAAATCTTTTCCCCTGTGGTAACACTCTGTCTGCTCTATATCATCCAAATACTTTTCCAAATGAAACGCCTCATCTGATAAGGCTGAAGATTTGGGAGCAGTAGCATTGGCAAGATCCAATTCCTCTTGCTCTTGGCACTGTATTCAACTAACTGGACCAATTTATTAGATATTTTGGGAGTCGGTCCATTTTATAACGATTCTGATTCCATCAAAATGGGCACCGACTGCACAGCCCTGCTTACCTCCCGGACGCTTCTGTTCAGTCCTGGCGGCCTCGTCACTGCATCTCGGCTGCAGCTGTGAACTGTTCTTAGTTCACGTGACAGGTGCAGCCAATCACAGGCCACATCGTCACCTGCACCTGCCTGGGTTTGGCTGCAGCTGTCACATGAACGATGACTGGACAGGCAACCGGACTGAATGAGAGCATCTGGGAGGTAACTAGGAGTCATATCTTCTCTTTTTCATCATGCCTCAATGAACCAGTGAGCATTCCCAACTCCCGGAACACCCCTTTAATGGAAGGGGACCCACTATTTTGTCTATGTGTGTACATGGGGGTTTAGATATACATTTGTCACCTGTAGATATAGTCTGGAGTCAATCAGCAAAACCTTATCATAGGGACAAATAATATATAAAAATACAGTACAGATAGATATGTCTAAACATTGTCTTGTAGATCCCTCCTCTTAGGTCTTTGTTATGGGGGTTCTACACCTGCCTGGTTCTCCTGAGTGTGTGTTCTCGCACCCATTGGATCTTAAATACATGGGTTTTATATATATATACACATATTATAGCTTTGCTGTAAGGCTGGGCTCAGCAAAGTGATAGATTTATACATTATTAATAGGGTAATTACAGGCTCATTACATCAGTTGTACAATAGCGCTTCAGATAGGGTTGCACTGCCGTCAATACAGTGAGCCTTCGGCTGACCAGGGAACCTCAAGCCTCTGTAACAGTACCTCAGCTTCTTGGCTGCTGGTCGGGGACAGAAGTTTTATAGTAAGAGCGAATCCTGAAAGTGGTGAGTCAGTTGTATTTATTTTATACTGAGTGACCACAGCACATTTATAGTTAAGGATCTTCCATTTACGAACAGTTCAATAATTTGTGGTTAAATTCTTTGCGGTATAACGTGTTGTGATGCTACATACTTTCCACTCTTACGGTATCTGCATAACCTAATACTGTTCTGCTGGTGCTTACCCCATTGAGCTGCCAGTATCAGCTGAAGGTACATAGTAATGCTTGGCAGGGCAGGAGGGTAAGCAGCTGCAGGAGAAAATGAGAAAAATCCAACGTGGCTGATCCCTTCCAGGGAACCTTCTGTGGGGTTTTCTGCAATCATAGATGTGGTAATATGGGGAGATCTATCCACAAACATTAGAAGTATTTGCAGCTTAGGCTTTATTTATATCACATTTTTGGTTATAGACTTAATTGTATGTTTTTTCTTTCTTAAAAAAAACAAACGAAAACAAAACACGCCGCCCCCCCCCCAAAAAAAGTATACTCCAATGAATATAAAAAGGTGTGCAACTGTTTGCTGATAGTGTTACTAAAACAGATAAACATAGCTGTATGTTTCACAGGACACATTCGGATACCTAACCAAAGTGTCCTTTTCGCAAAGCTTTGAACATGGTGTGAATAGATCCTGTATGCCCAGCTTACTATTAGTTCCCTGAGGTATGAGATAAAATTACCACAAGGCAGCAAACAACTCACACATAACTTACATGTGAAAGAGGCTGTATGATATTCTGCAAGCAATTGCGTCACATATGGGACTGTGTACTTAATATATATCACATGGATCAGCTGTGTGCATGAGGCTCAGTCAGGACTAATTTATCTCTTAGGTCTAAATCTATCTAATAGACTGTTGTGTTTTTATTCTATCTATCTATCTATCTATCTATCTATCTACCCATTTCATATCTATACATGCAAACACAGGCACGCATAGACCAACCGTAATGCTAATGTAAAATGCCTTTCCAAAGCATCAGACACTTTTTTTTTTTTTCCTTTGCTTAAAGGGATTTGCCACCAGACCAAGTACTGACCTCCGTTCAGCATGAGAGCAAGATGTAAACAAATCACGCTGAGTCATGAAGCTGCAGTGGAGAGAGGGAGAGGGGAGGGGGGAGTGAGGAATCCATAGGGAGCGTCTCAAAACTTAGGTGAACTAATAAACAGTACAACAGTGGATTCAATACAGCAAGACACAGAGCCTCAGACGGCACTGTCAGGAGAAACCTTATCTGCTAAGCAGCTAATGTAATGTAAACAAATCACGCAGCAAGAGACAGAGACGCACACAGACACACACAGCCAGAGCACAGAGCCTGCATAACGGATCCTGTGACATGTTCACTCAAATAATCAAACTATAACTTGTGATTCTGTATACAAAAGAGAACACCTATTCTAAACAGCAGATTGAAAGCTTCTTCATCAGATAAAGCAGGGATCTAATAACACTACAGTTAGTTATTCTGTATACAAAAGAAAACATATTGCTACCCGGTGCCTTAAAAGACCATTCATTCTGCCTGTCATCAGATAAGAAGTGATTCACGCAAGCACGGCCTTTCAGCTCCTGGGTCGTGACTAGGGGAAGCTTTGTGGTAACCAAGGGGGGTTGAGAACTGCTGTAGCTCTCAGAGTTTTCACATTTTTTAATCTTATATATTTAGAAAAGTGATTAAATACCCATTTTGGAGGATCCCACGTCAACATTACATGGTGGCAAAACCCCTTTAAATTAGTTTGGGCTCACAGTTCGACATTGCATACTTTGAAGGTATCCGTCAGGATACCACAACGCAGCCTTGGTGGACCTATAGGGAATAATTGAACAGACATAGCCCTGTGTGGGCTCCATTTGCTCTGTTTACTGACGACATATGCATTTCCTGCAGGACTCAATAGTGTAGTATACTGCGAGTCCTGTAAAATGAGTATGTGATGGGAAAAAGAGCAGATGTAGCCCACGCAGGGCTATGTCTGCTCTATTATCCCCTTTGGGTCTGCCAATGCTGCATTGCGGCATCCGCTGGGAGTACCTTTTTTTTTGCGGTGCCCCGATGGGTACCTGCAACATATGCATTATCATAGTGTGAAACCACTATTAATGTGTTTGACATAAGAATAACTGACTTGCCTGAATCTTTAAAGTCAGGTTTGGGTGGCCATCTATCTTAGCTATCTTATCTATCTAACTTTTTTTCTGCCTACCGTATGTCTACCTGTGCTGAAGCATGTGAGGTTTTGTATGTATAGAAGAATTTCCAGTACACATTTGCACCCATTTCTTTTATTATGCTACAACGCGTCCATGGAGCTTCTGACCGTACTACTTTCCCTATTGTCATCCTCTGTTTATGCCATATGTAAATCATTGTGTTGGTGTATTGCTATTCTTACTATTGTAATGCCTATCAAACTCAGATCATCTTCTCATATATTATCTGTGTTTTATAGATTTTAATTAAAGGGGTTGTGGGAGAATCCCCAAAAAATAAGAACACATAATGGAGGTATACTAAAGAGGAGCAGTAACTATCCGTCACAATCCAGTGTGTGAGCTACTTACAGATGCTGTTAGATCACATATTTGTTGGAGCTTTCTCCTCACTTGGCCAGTGGGCGGAGCTACAGTTGCTAGGCGCGCTGTATGAAAACTACATTTCCCACAAAGCCTCATTCCTCCCAGCTGAGCTGGAGTGTTCCGTCCCCTCTGCTTCTCACAGCATCAGTGCTGCTGCTATCACTGGCTGACACTGAGAAACGTATTCATGTGAATATATATATATATATATATATATATATATATATATATATATATAATATATGCATAGGTGAACGTCTATACCAGTGTTTCTCCAGTCCTCAAGACCCAATAACAGGTCAAGTTTTCAGGATCTCCTCAGTGTTGCACAAATTACATAATTATTATGAAAAGTATTAAAAATTCATTACACTCCCTTTTGCCATTTTACAAATAAAAAAAATGGTTACACATAATTGTTGTTGCCACATAAAAGCCCAATTAAATTATAACTTCATTTTTCCCATTCCAATAAACACCATAAGAGAAAAACAATTCCCCCATCTAAACCAGCCTTCATGCCACTATGCAGACCAAAAATGAAAGTTTTGCCTCTTAAGGGGACAAAAAAATGAAAAGGTTTGGTCCTGAGGGTTATACAGAGATGTTTATGCTAGTACCACTCACAAATGAAAATACCATATTCACACAAATCATTTTATCTATCCCGGATAGATCTCTTCTCCCCTACCCCCTCTCTCTCCTCCTCTTCCTCCTCTCTCCATCTTCCTCTTCTCTTCCCTCTCTCTCTCTCTCCCCTCTCTCTCTCTCTCTCTCTCTCTCTCTCTCATAAGAGAGAGATGGATATATATATAGAGAGAGAGTGAGATATGTACATAGATATAGTGAGATATATATATAAATATAGAGAGAGATAGAGATATATACAGAGTGAGTGAGATATATATAATATATATAGAGAGAGAGATCTAGATATATCTATATATATATATACAGAGAGAGAGATCTAGATACATATACATATATATTATATATACACAGAGAGAGAGAGAGATGGATTATAGAGATAGATGAAATATATTTTGTGTGGATATGGTATGTACATTTGATGTGTGTTTATACTATCTCTGCACACTCAATAAGGCTAGTTTCACACGGCTTAATTGCGGGACGTAATTTCGCCCCGCAATTAAAGCCGTGTGGGCGGGGCGGGGGCGGGAGCGGGGGAGGGAAGATGGGGGCCGGCACTTTCGCGGCCCATTGACTATCCACTGCTAGCGGCGCGTATACGCCGCTAGAAAGTGGGCATGTCATTATCTCCCCCGCCGGCGGCTTCGCCGGGCGGGGAGAGGATGACGTAACCCTAGTTCTCTATGAGAACTGTGAATTACCGTAATGAATGGGCCGTTTTCGGCCCGTAATTGGCCCCACTTCGGCTCGTAATTACGGACTCGAAATACGGCCCATTTTAAGCCGTGTGAACATGGCCTAACAGGTGCACTTTTATTTGAAGCAGGACACTGCCATTCACTCCATACATAGTTTTTTTTTTTTTTTTTTTTTTTTTTTAACTTTATCAGCTCTGAAGCTCAGCAAACCTCAGTTGTTTACTTTGCTGATGAGCTGATATCGCTGCCCTGTGGCTGCCATGGGACTTCAAGAGAGGCAGGATGACTCCACAGCAGCACCACTCGTCCCAGCTCACCCGTCCCCCACAGCGGGCCCTCGTCCCACTCACCTCTCCTCCCACACGCAAACCCCCCCTCCTCGCCCCACCACTGCGCACCTGTCCCCTCAACAACGCAACCAGCTCCCAGCCACCCTCGTCCTCCCACAGCGGCACCTCGTCCCCGCTCTCCTCGTCCTCCCCCCGCGGCACCTCGTCCCATCTCACCTCGTCCTCCCACAGCGGCAACCCCGTCCCAGCTCACCTCGTCTCCCACACGG